>JAJOOO010011401.1:0-23139 GCA_029582685.1 Solanum piurae
TTGAACAATAATTCCAAAGAAATTTACGATTTGATATTTATTTAATTATGTCTGAATAGATTTTGTAGTCGAAGTTATATAGGAATAAATTTTACAATTTCTTTACAATGTCGATGTCTATAAGTTAAATCCTCAAACAATTCATTCCACTTGCATTATTGGAGTACTGATATACAATAATGTGAGTTTATTTGTTACAAAAATGTAGTAGGTATCTCCACAGCTAAACCTATGAAGAGGAATATTTCAGAGCGTCTTCTGCAGGTTCAACTAAATCAACTGCTTTTCAGCTCGAACTATGTATACATATGAAGAAAAAAAGAAAGACAAAATGTATACATATAATACAATTACACTTATTTTGAATCCACTTTAGATTCTGAATTCTGAATTCGCCTCTGATCATACGTATAATATGTACTTCCGACCAAAAGAATGTGACATTTTGACATAGTGAATGTCCTCAGAATGCAGCTTTCCATAGTGCATTCTCTCCCTCGCCACAATGGCGATGGACCTCCTTCATCCTGTCGACAGACCTGCATATTCCACTGCAGGTCCAATCGAACGATGCAACACAAATGTTGCCTGCCTGTGCCTTCCATTCACAATCTGCATCGACAAGTACTTTTCATATCAAATTTGATAACACAATGATGAAATTAACTAGTTTTGTTCACAACATCTCGTTAGACATCAACTCACACACACGTATTACGCTCACTGATCTTTACCTACTATAACAGTAAAGTCATGAAACTATTTTCAATGAAGAGAAAAAATAGTAATTCATATATCACTTAGTGAGAAATGTCCCAAAGAAATCCAACGAGTAACTAATAATAATACTGTTATACAGAAGAAAAAAAGAAGTGTGATTTACCAGGTGGGGTTCCACAACACAATCTACGATCATCGATATGTTGCACATCGAGTCCAATAAACCAAGCTCCCAGTGACACATCTTCATTTGTATACTTGTGAAGTACATGCCTTTACATATCAAGAAGATTATACATAGGTAAGAGGCTGCTCGGACTCTTCAAAAATACTGAAGGGTGTGTCGGATCTTCCAAAAGCTATGCATTTTGGAGTATTCAACGCGGGTGTGGAAATATTTTTAGAGAGTACGAGCAACATAGGAAAGAAGAATAACTATGCTTTAATTCGAACTTTATTAAGAAAAAGATACTTAACTGGTTTGCTGATATGTAAGTTGCTAAGTCTTTCGAAATAGCATATATTTGTCCAGTAGCATGACGAAAATACTTGTCTCCGAATTTCCAATATTCCGGTTCATGATACCTTACACCCCTGCCATTGAAAACTACAAAATGCTCAAAAATGAAACTTCAAGATTCAATTTTGCAGAAAAAATGGATGTCCTTACTTCCTGGAGAGGACAGGACCAGATTTCATGCACCCAATATATATACGTGGTTTTGTACGATGCCTTGCTAATGTTTCCGCCAGTGTAGCTGCAACAGAAATAAACAAACCAAGTTTGAATTTGCTGTAACAAGTCTTACAATCTCTATACAACATTGAAAAGAGATGGTTCTGGCTAAGTGTTAAGTAAGTCAAGGCAGAAAAATTACGAAAATTTTTGGTTACCTATATTGACATGAACATCATCATCAACCTTGATGTAATACTCAGCATCCCATAAGTTAACAGCAGTGGCAAAGTAAGTCTTCGTCTTGGCGGACAATTCAAGATAACCCTCAATATGATCCTGTTTAAAAGGCAGCAGAGTGATGTATCGTCTTTTTTACGTGTGAATACAACAATTATAACTTGTGGTTCACAAGAGTAAAGTGAATGATCAAAGGAAATGTGAGAGAAAAGTATTACCAGACGCAAGAAATCACCGTGCTTTTTGTCCTCAGCTTCAATAGCTTTGTCTAATATGCCCCCTAATGTGGCACTGCAGAACAAGTTTGTAGCTTTTTAGTCATGTTAAATGTTTATATTGTTTATTAATCGAATACAAGAGTGCAAACAAGAGTTAATGCGGACAAAAGAGGATAGCATTTTGTGTAATGGTATAGGGACGGAATGAACTTCAATCAAAGAGCTTAAGATCCTAACAAAGAGGTGTTCACTCAGAATCTGTGTTGCTCGGATCCTCCAAAAATATCATTATACTCATGTCAGAAACTCCAGAAATGCCCACTCAGAAGCTATCAAAATGCAACAGAATTTTACTGAGGTTATTATAATCTATCTACATTATATCAAAACAATTTCGATTATAAAATTAAGAGATAATGGTCAAAAATACACCTGAAGTACTACATTTTTGTGAGTTTCCTATCTGAATTATCATTAACGATGATGATATTTCGACCATTAACTCAAAAAAACTACCACTGTGAAGAAAAGGTGTAGTTAATTGAACAGAAGAGGATGTTCAACAGAAGCAAAATCCCCCACCTATGACCAATGACGAAGCGAATGATTATTCCTTTCTCTTCTTCCAGTTTCCTTCTTTTTTCACCTGTTTCACCATGTTAAAATCAACAATGTCAAAACTCAGACAAAGAAAATGCCAGCACGAGACGAGTTAAGGCATAGGCGCGGTCATTAAACCTTGTGGCATCCATGTAGCGCGAACTGAATCCCTTCTTTTTCTGCTACTAAACGCGGTGTTTATTCCTACCACCATAAAATATTTTCTTTTTCTTCGTGATTCACCCTTTTCGATCTCTTCTGATATCGGAACCCCACTGAGAATCGACTCCTGAGCTGCCTTTGCTTCAGCCAACTCTATCTCCAAATTTGAAATGGTTTTATCTAATATCCCAAAATTATCTTTAGATACAAGTTTTATATCTTGCTGCTGCAACTAAACAAAAAAGATCAAAGTTCAGATGTTTCATTGAGGTAAATAACAAGAAAATGAACTTTAAGTTGGAATTTTTTTTTCTTTCTATTACCTATAATTAGGAATACTTACAAATTTTGTAATGCAACCTTCTGAAACTAATTTCAATCTTTCAGCTTCAACTGTAGTTGTTCTTGTAATTCCACTTTTTGTTTCAGAAATTATCCACATTCTGCAATGACAAATTCTTACAATATTGTCAAATAAACATTTCTCAACAGCAACAACAACAACATAACCGGGATTTTATCCCACAGGTGGAGTGTGGGGATCGGAGGATAGCGTATAAGTAGATCTTACCCCTACCTCGTGGAGGTAGAGACTGTTTTTGAAAGACCCTCGGTTGAAGTAACACATATCAAAGTATAATTTAAAAGGAAAACATAAGTAATGAAGATATCGCAAATCTACAATCAGACCTATGTATAAAAGTCAGTTTCTATAACAACATTTCACAATAACAGTCAAGATTTTTTCCTCCTTTATCGATTTTTCATGTTATGTTATATTCTAATGTTCTTTGTAACAGTATTTCGCTATAGCAACCAAAAAAACATCGTGATAAATCGGTTTGACTGTATTCCTCAAAACACACCAAAAAAGAATTGATCTTTCAGTCACTCCAAGTTGCAGCATCCAGAAATGAGTTAAAACATGTAGTTAACTACAACAAGTACAAGAACATGGGAGTTAAGTAAAAGACAAAAGTATCACTAAATCATAAAATGTAAAAATAACAAAAGTTCAAAAGTTGTTCATTCTGAATCACTAAATCTAGCAAATCAAACAGAAGATTTATAACATATCAAATAGTAAAATCCAATTGACCAGTACTTAAAATGTAACAAATCAAAACAAGAAAAGTGAAATATCACTATAAAAATTCAATCTTTAGTAAAAAAAATGATTTTTTTTTACCTGTTTGTGAAGAACATTCCAGCACAAAAACTTCCAAGACATAGAAAAAGACTCCATTTTTTAGAAACTACACTTCTTGAAGGCCTTTCTGTTGCTCCTCTGTTCTTGAAATACATATCAAACACACCCTTAATCAGACGTCTCGGTTTCAAGCTCTTCTAGAAAGCCCGCGAATCAAGATTAGTAGAGCTTCAATATGAGTATCGGACACGGAACACCAAATTTCAGACACCCACAAACCAACCTATATTTTTTACAGAAAAAGTGAATCCTAGGAACAAAGTTTGAGGAAAATTACAGTTTATAGCAAGAAGCTATTAACCTATTACTATTACATGGAGTTCTTTGGAACAAAAGTGAAGACAATGAACAGCTCAGCTACATGTACCAAATTTACCAAACTGTCCTTTTCAAGATTGAGGACCTTTCTCCTATAATGAAAATGGGGTTCATAAATCATGAGCAAATTGTACTAGTTTTTGCTACAGTGGCTTACATAAATGCCCTTCTTTCTTGAATTGTCAATATTGTTAAGTCTCCCACATTGATGGGGAAGGGCACTTTCGTCTTTTTTATATGGACTTCGGCAATATAAGCTAACTTCTGATGTTTAGTTAGAGCCAAATTTTATATCTTTACATGGTAGCAGGGTCGGTTTCATTCTAGTTGTTGTGCTTCACCGATGTACTAGGCTTCCAGCTCTGAGCGTGATGGGGGTGTTAAGTCTCCTACATCGAGGTGATAGGTCCTTTGATCTCCTTATATGGATTTTGTCGGTATTTCAGGTTGAGTTAGGTTCAAACGTTATATCCATCAAATATTAGGGGTTAATACATGTAATATGTATGAATAATTTATTCGGAACACAATAAGCAAAAGAACTATATACTGTGGTCCAAAACCTATAAATGAAAATTTTGACTCTGCGTCTAGTGAATATATGCTTGACAGTTTGCATTTTAAGTGATGGGGGAATCAGAAAAGAGAGAAAAGTTTAAGGGAATCTATATAATCTTGACATGTGTAATGAGATTATAAGCTATTGTTCTCTATCAAGAAAAGAAAATTTCATCTGATATTACAGTGTCAGTGTGTGTGTTTGGTATTTTTATGTCTAGCTTAAAATATATTATCTCCGTGTGATCTATACATTACGAGTTCGGGCCATAAATATAATTAGTAATATTTGCAATATGATAAGTTGTCTACGTCACATCCCTTAAAATGCGACCTTTCCCTGAATTTTTCATAAATATATATGTTTCGTACATCGAACTGACCACGACACACAACTACCCATTCCAATGGAACCATTAATTAAACCAACAATTAATAAAGTAATAAGGTTTATACCACTAGACTTATATATATAGCAAATTTCTCAATAATTAAACTATTATTATAGGCCATTTATATTCATTGATTGTGAAATGTTTGAAAGCAAACAAAAATTGAATTGAGCAAAGCATTAAAAATAGTGAAGCAACCCATTAAATGATTAAGAAGAGTTGGTAACAGCACAAACTTTCTTTGTTATTTTTATTTTATTTTAGATACCAAAATAGTAACAATAAAGAGATTGACACATGGTCTTTATATTTATTAAAAATCATATAAATTTCTTATAGTAGTTAATTTATTTTAGTGAGGTGAAAATGTATATAAATTAATAGTTAAGGGTAGCTTAGTGCATTAAATTTTTGTTATACGTGAAATTTGATTAGCTATGACCAATAAGCTTACATTTAACGCGTCACCAAATTTGTTTTCACAACGTGAATTTGTGACATCTTAGATGTCAAATAACAATCACTACGTATTTTTTTTTCCGTACGTCAACGCTTAAGAAAAACAAAGAAATGCATAGCTCCCTTGCCTACAAGTTACATCATCTTATAAATATTGAGAAGTATTGAATATCCTAATGATTATTATGAACAAATTTACCAAAACCAGTTCTATCTATTTTCAAAAGTACTATTCAAACCAAGACCATATTATATAATTTACATGTTGACCTTAAAATATAATGAAGAAAAAACAAGTTTTGGTTATTAATTTTTTTCATAAAGGAGGGACAATTAGTTATGCTTTATTGTGGAGCTTGTCACTTCTCCACCATGGAATTAGAGGGACCTTATGTTTTTTGTTTAGGACTTGTTTGGATAGTCATTTATAATTGGATTTGAGTATAGTATATAGTTTGGTATTCCTTCTGCTTCATATAAAAAAAGTTCTTGTTGACTTGATACTATATACACCTCTTAAGAAAATTTTAATTAAAGATCTACTTTATTAAACTAGTCTTATTAACGAGGCATTGAAAAACTCTGAATCTAACTACTATTATTTTATATAATTATTTAATAATAAGGGTAGTATTAGAAGAAAAAGAAAACTCCCTTAACTTGCTAAAGTAAAGAAATAAAATAAAATATGTATTTTTGTATAGGAATCAAGTGAAATAATTACTATCATTATAATTACACAACCTAATAATTAAAAGAGCAACTTACATAAATGACTACATTTATAGGGTTATTGAGTTCAATAGCTATAAGTATGTTATTTACTAAACATGACTATATTTTATATGAATATCTAGCTGTATTTGTGTATTTTTTTAATTTTTTTTTAATTATATAGTGATACAATTAAAATTATAGTGCATTAAATAAGGTACTTTTTGGTACTATAACTGAATAATTAAATTAAAATGTAGTTTCCAAATAGGGCCTAAATTATCTATTGCACTATGACGTGCATAAAAGAAGGCTATAAGTGTAGCTTAATATGTGTGATTTAATGGAATTGTAGAATTAATGGGAGATTAATCACCTGTTTAGTGCAAGGAGATAAGTCAACAATATTTAGTGTGGTCCAATCTCAAGTTCAAAGTGGTCACCACTCACCAGGAATCATGTGATAGATAGTGGTGATTCAAGAGGGAAAGTAATTATTCACAAGGTAAAAATTTACTCGTATCTAGTGTTTATATCTAACGTTGAAAGTAAAATATGTCTTTCGTACTCAAGTGTATCACTTGATCGTGACTAAAGAAACAAATTGAACTAAAAGTAAAGAGATTAGAGCTTAATGTATTATAAATAGAGGGAAATGAGCATTAGTTGGATCCAATTGCAGACTGCAGGTTAAGAAAAATGAGATGAAATAGGATCCCATATATCTGTTTCTAAAACAGCTAAAACTATCATTTTGGTCTGCAGCATGTTCAAACTCGTGACGTGCACCTAAACCACACATTACGTGTCGCACTGTTACCACTGGACCAGCGTCCTAGGCGCTTGTCAAGAAATGTACTCTCTTGTTAAAATCTTTCACTGATCCTAAATTTCCTGCAAATCAAAGGAAGGATGACAAACTTTCCTTTTCACATGCTGCTGAACTCATCTGAAGATTGACAACTGAAGAAATGATATCTGCCAAGGGGAGTGGAAGCAAAATAAACTATCAGGCACGGTGAACCTAAGAATACCACGTAAAGGTGAACGAAAGAATAAAATAATAACATACCCAGTAATCAGTATAGTCCCACATACTCCCATGGGTGAGGTTTGGGGAGGGTAGAATGTACGTAGACCTTACCCCTACCTTGGCTGGTAGAGAGGTTGTTCTGATAGACCCTCGACTAAAAGAAAGCAAAAACACGACATTTATGAAGACATAAGCAGTAACAACAGGAGGATAGTAAAAGGTGAAAGAAAGAACATGCCTGTAAATTCAGAGACTACAGCAACAACAGTTGAGACTTGTGATCTATGCCATTAAAGATGAAAGTTCCAGACATGGGAATGAATTGTTTAGTGATTAGCTGCATAATAGAACTTAGATTACTGCTCCGATCAAACATGGCTGTATATCCAGTAAAGTAGAAGTTTCGAATAAAAAGCAAGATTCAAGTTCAAAAATGAAGGAGACACAAACCTTGATCACTTCTTGTGATGCAACTCCTCCAACAAAGGCAGCTACAACATGAAACTCCGAAGCACCATACCGACACATCTCATTAATAAGGTCCTCTGATACGGCAGAGCCATTGCAACCAAGGTCATTGAGTAGGCCAACAGCTGTAGATTTCAGCCGGGATATATCCTCATCCATCTCACTACCAAGAAATTCTTAAGGTCATAAATTTACTTTTCCTTAAAAAATTGAATTGTATGGACGAGAAAGCACAAGTCCTTACCCATCAAATTGTCCAGGAAATTTGTTATAGTTTGCAGCAAACCGGTCAGCTGCTCGAAGAAGAATATAAAGACCCGCAGCAGTACTGCCATAAAAAAGGGAGTATGCAAAAGCTCCCTAATGAAAGACTATTTATGCAAAATAACTAATGTTTGAAAGATCAACAACTGACATATAATTTCAAGTGCAAAAATATTAATAGTTCAGAAAGAAAAAAAAAATTGAGCACCCATTCAGAACACAGAATATCTGATGTCTTTAATAATGTCAAACTCTTCTTAAGCTTCATTTTGTTTAATTGTTAAAAGTATTGTATTAATCTCAGCAACAAGTTTTTATCTTCGCATTTCTATATTTTCCCCCTACATTTACATGCCAGATGATCTACTAATGGAAAGAGAATTGAGAGACACATCAGAAAGCAACTGTTTAACACAAAAATCCAGTTTACACCATCCCAACAGCTAAATTGCTTCAAAGGGTGACTGTTTATCGTTATTTCCACTCAGCATTAAATAGTATAATTCTAGCCGGTGTTTCTTTGCTTCCACATCCAGTTTTTATCTTTGTTAGAATAGGAATAGGTTTATACAATCCTATTAGAATAGGAATAGGTTTATACAATCCTATTTAGAATAGTAAATAGTATCCTACTTGGTAAAGGATTGTATTCTAGTGTCTATAAATAGGATCTCAATGTAATAATGTAGACACAACACAATTCAATAATTTATTTTCTTATATTTCTCACATGGTATCAGAGCTAGATCGCAGAAAATCAAAGAGCTTCCGCTGCCAGCGGGTGGCACCCATATATGCTGCCCGTCTGACCAATGATTATGTTAACAAAAGTTGGGTCACCATGTATCTTTCATGTGACTATTTCTCATATCTAATTTGTGTAGCACCGTGCCATCATTCCGGTGACTACTTTCTTATATCTAATTCTTGTAGCACCGTGCCATCTTTCCGGTGACTACTTTTTCATATTTAATTTGTGTAGCACTGTGCCATCATTTCAGTGACTACTTTTTCATATATAATTTGTGTAGCACCGTGCCATCCTTCCGGTGACTGCCTTTTTTTGCATATCTGATTTGCGTAGCACCGTGCATCTCTCCGGACTACTTTTCATATTTAATTTGTGTAGTACCGTGGATTTTTTCAAACTATTTTCTCATATCTGAGTTGCATAGCATCATGTGTCTTTTCAGTGACTCCTCAGATTTGATTTGCATAGTTCCATTCGTCTTTCCGGTGACTCCTCAAATCTGATTTGCGTAGGGTTGTGCCATCATTCCAACCCTACCCATATTATTTCTCTTTTTCAATGGGGTCGTTCCATAAATTCAAACTATCCTACATAATTTCTATTTTCTAGCTGGGTCGTGACATCATTCCGCCCTACCCATATAATTTTATTTCTTAGATTGTGACCACTTTTAGCCATCAAATCTAATACTCCGGCATATGAGCATGTTCCGCCCAATTTTTCGGTGACTTGTTTAATATCGACTCATCTATTGATTCCAACATGATCTATATACTTCATACTAGAGTTTGAGCACTTTGTTGCTCAGGGGGAGTTTAGTAGCCTTGTATGTCGATTATGTGAGTCACTCTATGGTCTGAAACAGTCTTTGCAAGTTTGGTTTGGGAAGTTCAACATTGTAATTTTATCACTCTGTGTTTTGTCGGCATTATGCATCAAATTCAGTATTTCATGAGAAGATTAAGCACATTGAGATTGACTGACATTATGCATCAAATCCAGTATTTAGACGAGCACATTAAGATTGACTGTCAATTTTGTGAAGTCGACTGATCAACTTGCAGATATCTCACCAAGCCCCTCATCGGTCCTCGTATTAATTTACATATGTAACAAGCTAGGTACATGAATTGTATGCACTAGCTTGAGGGGGAGTGTTTGAATAGGAATAGGTTTATACAATCCTATTAGAATAGGAATATGTTTATACAATCCTATTTAGAATAGTAATAGGAATACAAATAGGAATAGGAATAGACGAATAGTAGATAGTATATGTCTGACTCAGGAGAGACTGAAAAAAAGAGGATTTCAGATTGTTTCTAGGTGCTTCTTTTGCCATGAGAAGGAGGAAACAAACAATCATTTGTTCCTTCACTGTAGAGTGACTTCCCAGATATGGTATATGTTTCAAAGCATTATTCAAGATCCTAGGGTGGTGCCTGAGCATACTGCTGACCTACTAAACTGTTGGATGAGAAGAGGGGGAGTAAAACACAGAAAAAATGGTGGAATCTAGTTCCATCTTGCATATGGTGGTCAATTTGGAAGGAAAGAAACAATAGGTGCTTTAAGAATATTACTAACCCAATGCAGAAAGTTAAAGAAAACTGCATTAATACTCTATATTTTTGGTGTAAAGAAGAGGGTATATATGAAGTAGATCAATTAGTAGATTTCCTAGGCTCTTTGTAATCATGACTACTTTGCCTTGGAATTTTTTTTGTTTGGTTGCCAGCATACCCTCATTGCTGATGAATACAACTTTACCATTCTCAAAAAAATAAAATAGTATCCTACTTGGTAAAGGATTGTATTCTAGTGTCTATAAATAGGATTTCAGTGTAATAATGTAGACACAACACAATTCAATAATTTCTTTTCCTATATTTCTCACAATCTTCATCATGAAAAGCAATTCAAACAAGCTTGGACAATTCTACGTCCCTAATTTTTCGAACATTTGGTACCCAAAGACCAACAAAAGATTGACTATCAAATATCTTTTGGCTGAAAAACAGATGGTAGTAGGGCCGGTTCCTGTCAAACCTTCTGAATGACTAAATGGCTGCAGTTTCAGGTCTATCATAAGAAATATTAAAGTACTTTCTCTTTTATTTTCCTTTATCCCAGTTAACCATCTATTTACCTTTTCCTCAGCACAAGATGCATTAAGAAATCGCACACAGATGCACCATCAGCATAATTACTATCTGAAAGAACTAGAAAATACAACAATCTTCAAAAGAAATTTAAGATAAAGTGTAAAGAAATCACAAAAATTAGAACAAAGTAAATTTCCAGAAGCAACTCCATCCTAATGCTTGCTCAATAAAATGTAGCTATCTAATCAAAAAGACTTATGTAGTATGAATTACCAACTTCTCATTCCCAAAGCTACTTATTTATTCCGACCAAACTGCCACTAATGCTTTGATTAGCATCACTAGGGAATTTAATCCTAATTTCTTTTTATTTACCTTTATGCTCCACTTCGCTTGTTCAACAAAAGGTGAGCATCACTTGAAAAGTTAGTAATTTTCAATCAAACCTTGGTTAGCTTAATAACATAGAGGCATTTAGACTAAACCCTGGTTAGCTTAATAACATAGAGGCATCTAGACTAAACAGTGCCTTCATCAAGTTCAGCATGCAGACACCTTAAAAAGAGAGATCCTTCATTAGAAGAACTTGAAGTACTCCTACTTCAACAGAAAATGTCTTAATAACCTAAATTTTATCTTCTAAATCTATTTTTCAAAATTTGGAAGTTCATATGCGACTTCACTAGAAGCCCAAGGAAAAGGATTTACAAAAAAAATATCCACCATGAAATGGCAGGGGGCTTTAGCTGGGATAGACTTACTTTTCAGGAAGTACTTTAAGAGTGTTGGCTTCTTGCAAAGTCCTGTTATTTGGTATCACAAAACAATCAAAGTATCATGAAAGGATCATGTTGGTTCGAAGAGCTTAAATTATCCCAAGAAGCCCTTCCTACAATTTATATCACGGATAATGTTTCCAATTCGAGGCCATTCGAACACGTCAATCCATATTCCTATGGTAAGCAATTACATACCCATAATCCTCATCTGTCAGATACTTCTGTAACTCTGGTTGGACAGGAGAGTAGAACTCGTCCTCAACGAGCCGATATCTGCAAACCTAACATAATGGAAGATAAAATTTCAATGACAGGAAACTAAAACATCCAGCCAGAAATAATGATGTTAAATGGAGTTATGGAGTTTGCTGACAACTAGTGGTGGGAACTGTTGTCATCCTAAGAAAAGATGGATCATCATGTCAGCAGTCTTTTCAAAATTTAGTTCCAACAGTCATGATCTTGATATTAACATAAAACATCACTATCATAGTATCTTATCACTAACATAACAACAAATTCAACCACCAAAATGATGCATGTAGAAGGAGGAGATTTTAGGATCCCCCCCCCCCTCCCACAGCATAGCTGAACACACTTTGTGAAGCATATAGTTTTTGAGGCCATTGAGGATTTTCAAACGACTGCCGAATCAAATAGGGGAGTAAGACCAGGAAATATGTGTTCCTAACCTAGCATCCTTCTGCCTGACAGGATCCTCCCCCCGTCACAGCCATATTGAAGGACTTACAAGGCATGTGCCAAGCAAGATAACCCGTTTAATAATTTTGGACTTTTTCTGGATGGCTCCTTAGAATGAACCCAAATTTGACCACTTGCAGAAAGGGGGTTGGAGACAAGAAGAGCTTTGAGAAAAGAGACAAAGAGACAGGATCACAGACTCATACCACAAAAACAGCAAGCTTAAAAGCAGAGTCCTTTTCATTAGGGTCAAACAGATTTATATTCTCTCTGTTTCAATTTATGTGTCCTCTGTTTCAAAAAGAATTCCAATATTTCAATTTATGTGTCCTCTAGTAAGTTTTTAATTCCAATATTCCCATTTTACCCTTAATGCATCTCCCTTATAGCAATGATGTGGCATCTTTGACGCCACAAGATTCAAAGGGTGTTTTGGTATGTCATACACACATTTAGCTTAAGACCATAAAATTCAAAAATCCTTTTACATCCTTAAACTGCATGTCCAAACTAAGACTCATAAAATGAAACCGAGAGAGTATGGCTTATACAGAAAGAAATATGATGTGTTCTAAAGTGTCAAACAGGTAGATTCACGTAGCACAAAGAAGTAATTCTAGATGGATGAACTTTCAAACTAAAGGAACAGAAAACATTAAATGTCCTTACAGCAAGTTTCCTTGCATTTCTACAAAAGCTCTTTATATTCGCCTTGGAGATGCTAGCTGGATCCCTATTAATTTTCTTGAGTAAATTCTTGACCTTTTGCTCCATAACAAGAAAATCAGCCTCTGCCTTGGCTTGGTAGGTCTTTTGCAGGTTTACGTACAATCTGCAATAGAGTCAACAGTTCAAGCATCAATAAACAAACTCCCATCAATCTTCTTTTGAGAATGAAACTCCCATAAATCTTAACAAAAACTTAATGAGTTGTGAAGAAACTTAAACCACTAACTCAGTTGAAGATGTCATATCTGGTATTGACCCCTCAAGAGGCGTTTCACCACCACCTTCACTAGCTATGAACTCCTAGAGTGCAAGAAAATATATCAATTTAGGGAATTTAAGCAGGTTGTTTGATAAGGGCTACTAAGGAAAATGTATTTGCTAAAAAGGAAAAAGAACGAACATTTTAACCAAGATGAAGAGAGACAAGGCAATAGTTTTGCGTGGATACTAATAAAATAATGAATATACAAATTAGCATATAAACCAATTAAAAGAATGACATGAACATAGGGAAGATAATTTTTCACAAAATCTCAGTTAGTTCCCAAATTAAACTACATTTGTCTAATCCATCAAGTAACTCAAATTTTCTTGTGCAAATGCAGAATAGCAACAAAGACACAAGAGATTGAAAGGACCATCGCACTATAGAGGATAAAGCCAGAGCCTTAAGCCTATAGATTGTTGCCACATTACTCAGATGACAAACTTGGCAAAGGCTCTTCCCTCCATCCCCTGCCTCCCCCCTTGCTCATTCGAAAGGATACACACAAGCAAGATTTATAGGAAGAAACTACTACAAGCAACCTCACCAAGAGAAGAACCAGCAGAACTGGTACTTCCAATCTTTGCAATCAACTAAAAGCCATCAAATGTTTGGACTAAATAAAATGTCTATTTGTTATTTAGAGCTAAAGAAATGAGCAAGAATAACAAAACATCAGTAAATGTAAAATCATGTTTTAGTGGACCTATCAACTCGGCAATTCTTCTATTAATCAAGTTAAATCAACTAACGAAGCTGCAATAATTCCAGAAACTGTTTCCCAACTTCTTTCATGTGTGTGTATGCTTTTTTTTTAAGAAAGTGTAAGTTACCTTCAGGGCTGCTACCATCACCCAAAAATCAGATGAATTGGAATCAACTTCCGAACAGCTGTCATTGATAATCTTCTGTAAGTTTGGACCTAGTATACGAAAGAGAAAACTCAATTACAAATTTCCGATCTCATCGTCCGGTTCCAAATTAAGATTCCCTCTAACTAAATTAAAATCAATATAATATCAAGTTTCCAGAAAGTATTCTTTACTCCGTGAGTATTCTTTTTATTTGATGAACTAAGATCTACAGTCACTATGATACCCTTACAAGTTTAGAAAAAGAAAGTTTCTAACCCAACTCTAGACCCACTTATTTTCTAGGATATTTATCAATTCAAAGACTTTTCCACACAGAGTTATCCTCTTGCAATGAAGCAATTTAACCAATCAATCCAAAAAAATTAAAGACTAAGACTACAATGTCCGTCAAGGCATATAAAGTTGCAACTGCATGTTACCCTAACTAGAGATTTAGCAATAAAGAGAAACAAGATGATGAATACATAAAAACCAATATAAATTCATAAACCATCATGTATATTGGTGTTTAGCAAAGCCTCTCCAATTAATTTAATTTTTTTAGTCATAGCAGAGCCTCCTGAAGTACAAAGACAGAAGGTTTATTTTAAAATTTAGTTCGTAACTGATTATGTTAAATGCCGCATCTACAATACACCAAAAGCATGTTTCTCAGTAAATTGAAGATGTCCCTTCCTCAACAATCATGAGAACTAGTGGCATCATTCTGATCAACTAAAGAAAAAGACAACCAGAAACGGACAAGTGATATTTTGGAAACAAAACAAAGTAAAAATCTATTCAACTTCCGAGAAAGAAATCAGATAATGAATTAACTGATGCCAAAGATCACATGCAACTCTAGATTTACACCAAAAATTAGGTGAAAATATTCATTCATTAAGCAAAGACAAATTTCCCGATTATTCAAAAAGAATGGGAAAAAATGAAAGATGTGAAGCAGCTTCACTAGAAATTGGGAGTTTTTGACATATACGAACAAAAAATCATCATCTACTAAATTCATAGCTGGTTATTAGGCAACCCTAAACTTGATGTTGCAGGTATTTCAATGTAGCTTCTTACAGATTAGAGAGATCTCACAGAAGAAAATATTCAAATTAATTCTCTTACTATGAATTTTTTAAAATGTCGGGGAAGCTGCATAAGATTGTGCCAATAACATCAGTTGAAGGTTGCCTAAAGCAATATTTGAAAACATAAATCAGTTATGGATGTTAATAAATGGACTGATGAGAGTTCTTTTTCTTAATGCAGGTACAATGACAGTCAAACGAAACTGCTTCCCAGATTAAGGACTCCACAAAACCAGGGTTTGAACCGTTTAGAATCCATCCCAAAGACTCGACAAAAATATAAGAAGTCACCACTAATATTATTAGACAAGATGGAAAAAACTAGTATGAGTTTCTGATACAGCACACAAATCATAGATATACTTACCAATCCCTTGCGGGGAAAAGACCTTAAATGATGCTTCCATGGCTTCTTTATAGTTTTCTTCATCCACCGTGATCATCTTGGATTTAATCAAATCCTAAGACATTTAATAATTTGACCAAATCACCTTAGATGGACCAAAATGGAACAATTTAGGATGAAACGTAAGAAGGACTTGACAAATATATGTTTCAACCTTGAATTGTTTTTTCTCTTCTCTGGTAGAAGGAAGCTTTCCACCATGCGTATTTGCCCATTCCTCTGCCATCTTAACAAGGATAATAATATATGGTGTGTGTTTATGTACTACAGCATCAGTTGTGTTTAAGTCTACTGTCTCTGCAAACCTGTGGTCATAAGAATGAATGAAATCAGCCCCTTTCTTCATCTTTTTCCTCTTTATAATGAGGAAATGTATTTGTGAAAAAAGGAGAAACAGTGAAAGCTCTGAGGAAAGGAAGGATCCCAGTAGAAAGACATCTAAATGCATCACAGGTATGAAGTTTGGTTTTACACCAAGAGATTCCTTAATAAAATATATCAAAACCCATAAATAACCTACCAGGTTTGCAAATTTTGTATTACTGTTACTTATATGCACCACACTGCTAGCAGAGATGGTTCACAAATCTTATAATTTCTACCATTACCAAAACCTTAATCCTCAGCAGCATATACACATACTAGGAAACGACAAGACTCCTGAAAAATACAGAGCAAGTTATACCACTCTTCCTTAGAAAAGAAAGAAGGCAAAAACAAATGCATCTGATTATTTCTCATCTTGTACAACCCCTCAATGGTTTGAAACTTCTAAGGTCATCCGAACATCAGTAAGATGTTAATGGTACTTGAATCATGACTAGATAACTAAATTATACAATTTTTCAGAAGCTTTTTATTCCAATAAAAGAAAGCCCGAAAAGGAAGATATTGGGAGAGGGTGAACAGATAATCTAGTAGAATGAAGCTTTTGAAAAAGAAGACACTTATTGATCTCAAATTTAAAAAAACAGACATCCAAAAGGTAGACAAAGTTAAACTGCTCACAGAAGCCAAATGAAGAACAGGGTCATTCATTTTCCAAATATAACAGCATTGCAATCATTCTATAGGAAGACATTCTGCCAAAATGAGAGCTCCACGTAAGAGCCACAGCCATTTTCCAATCCATTTGGGGAAAGCTACTGCACCCAATATCCACTTATAGAAATTTTACCCTACACTAGAGACCACCTTCAAACCTCCCTGCTAAGAGGAGTCGCATTGTCCCAAAAGATAATCGATCAACTCTTGCTCAGAAGTTGTCATGTAATATCTTTCTAGCAACTCCCTAGGGGATCTTAAGCATAAAGCAAAAGTAAAGGTAAAGCAAAAACACAAGCCTGAAATCTGAAACAGATCTGGATTGACTCTTAGGGCACTTCTAGATGCAGTTAAATGTCAGCTTAAATAGAGGATTCTACCACGGGAATAAGGGTGATAATCTACCACAACCCTTTTGACATAATCATGCCCTTCAGACAGGGTTGCAACTCAAAAAGATGTAAAGAACAGTCGAGACATAAAGGAACCCTATTTTATGCTACGACAAGAATATGGTGGGAGCATCCGCAATTTGGAAGTAAGTTATGTATGTTATAGTCCATACTCCCTGGCATATGCTCCATATTCCTCAAAATTATCCTAATTGAAACATAAGCCACAAGGGTGTTTGTTTCCCATAAAAAAAACGCCACAAGGGTGTTTGTGTTATAAATAAGAGATATTGTTAAAGTGAACAGATTAGTATCCATTGTACAACAACTATAACATATCAAGGCACAGAGGAAAGCACAAAGAAACAGCCAACCTCCGAAGTTCTGGCCATGGGTCATTAAGCCGTAGATCATCTAAGAAATGGTCAGGCTTTGATTCAATTACTGTATGTTCCTGCAGATAGAAGAGAACAAATGATTAACATAAATGATATCACATTTGATAAGAGCTCTATCAAACAAACACATTGTAACTTCCTTGCTTGTTCATTGTTTCACTCTATTCCTATGGCTACATGGTTCCTCGTATTACAATGAATAGATCCTCACAAGATCCATGTCAATGTAGTCACTGGTGTAGACCCACAAGTTCTCTATCAATACAGATTTCACAGTTAACAGCTAAGCAGCAATAAGATTACCTTCACACTGATCCTGACAAGACCCATGAGGCCATATGATCGTGCAAATATTAAAATAATATTTGCCTCCCGACAGATTCGATCCAATTTCACCATGGAATCTTCAACCAACTGATATAGAACAGAAAAGGCATAAGATGAAATTGTCAGAAATTCCAATGCACTGCTATCTGCTGATAGACAATTAGCCATGTTATGCAATTTAAATGATCAGTTGAGCTGGATGGCAAAGGAAACAGTTGTTCTTTTGCTTAAACCTTTTTGTATTTCTATTTCTTTTATTTTATTTTACAAAAAATATCTTTTATTTATTTATTATTATTTTTTGGGGGGTGGGGGTCTCGTCTTGCTTCCCAAATTAAAGAGTGGATAAGCTGCTGCTCATAATTATGCAGATACCAAAACTAATTGTTTGCTCTTTCAAATCAACACGGCCCTACATCTTTTGAGAAGGAGATAAAAGACAAATATTATTTAGTCAACATAATTCTGAGTATTGATCGACATACTACAGGGACACTTAAAAATCTACATACTACACAGTAGATAAGATGTGTTGAAATGATTGTAGCTAATAAATTGCAATTCAAGAGGCATAGAGACTCTTCAAATTTGAGACGCTACACATAGAGACTCTTCAGTTACAATCAAGCATGAGACTGTAACTGAAGTTCTCTCAAAATAAAAACGGAAAAAATGATAGAATTGGCCAATTGGGTGTGTGTATACTAATTAGACTTTATGAGGGAATATGTATATTGGAGACAAATCTCTCTAAAATTCTTTTGTATGCATGAAAAAAATAAGACAAGAAGATGAGCATACTGTATGACTTCTTTCTTATGGAATAGAAGACAGACCTTGAAGAACACTAACCCATATGCTATTTGCCTGATTAGCGACAATATCTAATTTAACAATTTCATGTTGTAGAATTACCAAGAAATGTGGCATAATGTAAAGACAACATGTTCAAGAGCTTTCTTTTACCATATGCAGATAGGCAGGGGTTTTACGATTGCAAAAATTAAGTTAAAAAAAGTGGGAATGCAGAATCACGCCAAGATCAAATTGTTTTTATGACTAAGATAATTTGCGTCTCCAGACCTGTGTAGCTATGACCAAGGTAAACTGAGAAAAGAATGATGGATTAGTCTCAATTAGTTCCTCTGGATGTTCTTCTATAAACTTGGCTTTAACAGCATCATTTAACTCTTGAAGAAATGCACACACGCACTCTGCCTTAGACTGTCCAACACTTGATTCATCAACTACCATAAATACAAGAGAAAAATAAGAATATGGAGAAGCCAAGGTTTTTTAAAACTGTAGATGAATACGCACAACAGCGTAACATACCCATAAAATTATTTCCAAGATCACCCACTTCAACCTTAGAACCATCAACAATAGTGATGCTTCCCACCCCACCAAGAACAAGATTTTTCAAAGTTTCAGAACCAGTTGGACCACAGTTAAGTAAGCAGATACTGGCTTTCTCCAGTGCAGCTTGTCCTTTCTCACCCCATATCCTGCAAAACAGCACCAGTATTATCTCTACCCCAACCTCGAAATTTAATTGTCAAACATGTGAATGCAGAGGAATGGTGTATTTCAAGTTGGAATCTGCAAACATCCATGAATACCCATAATAGTCATATGATATAAAACCCTTGTTTTTGAGGCCATATGATATAAAATTTATCTCTGTCTCTGCCTGTGTATAACACTATTATTTGAAAGTTGTGAACATTTCCACTTATCTTATCAAAAAAAGTTGTGAACATTTAAGTCGCATATGTACTTGAAATTCATAATTTGATCAATTTAACTTGCGTCAAAAAGTAAAGTCTGTGACAAAGGTATCAATGTTGCATGACATATCTCATCAGGCATTCCATGAGATAGCATTGCAAGAAAATTTATGATGGTCATCAAGAACCAAGAATCATCATATTTTCTAATACTAGACTAACTCGGAGATTAGGATAGGAATGATCATCCCTGATCCATTCCTGATTGGACTTTTCTAATACAAAAAAAGGCACGCATAAAGCAACACACACATATCTGGATACACACATGGAAGAGCTATGGCTACACACAACTGAAATTTCAAAGGGAAATGAATTAATCTTTTCCAGAATTTACAGGTCAATCAACTTTGGCCAAATGAGAACCGACTATCAGGGTCGTCAAAGTCAACTGCAGTACCTCATTAGTCATCTATGAGACAAAATTTTCCCAAATGAAATTTCCATCAAAGCTTAATCGGATAACATTTACATGTCTCTAACCAAGAAGGAGAGGCTTCCGCAGAAAAATCCTTTATTCCAACAAGAAAAAGCTTTTTGTATCCAAATGTATAGCCAAGAAGCTCTCCGAGGCTCTTCCAGACGGAAGCAATCAAATGCAGCCAACATTAGCCATTGGTTAGCACTAAAAAAATCAAAGAAACTTGATGGGGAAAAGTTACCATCTGTTGAATAGTGTGAACTTCCTAATGTAAAAGTTTAAACTATTAGAAAAAGTACACTTATATTTATTTATTTTAAATTTGAAACATTTCCTATTATGACTGAATCCTATTCTTTTTCTTGGCAAAGTATGTGAAGATATTTGTTGATAAAAGGCAGTTAAAACTTGAATCCAAGACCTTTCTCTCCTCTAATATCATGCAAAATCATGTAGTAGGTAGGGTATGTTTGGTAGGGAGGAAACATGTTCCAAAATATATACTTTAATCTCCCCATATTTGGTTGGTCAAAATGTTTTGGAAAACATTTTCTCTAGGAAATTCCTTTAAAATGAAGAAAATGACTTCCCTAATAAAAGTAGGAAAAACAAACTGCATAAGTGACATTCCAAATTCATTGTCTCCACGCCACCTACCCAACGCCTCCTCCCCGCCACCCCTATTTCCCATCTCATGTCACTCCCATATTGTATTGCTAGATACATATAAATACTCTTAGGATAATATTTTTTTTCTTACTTACCAAACACTGAAAGATAAGTAAAAAGAAAAACATTTTTTTCCCAAGAAAGCATTTTCTTTCCTATCAAACACACCCTTAGCACATTAAAAAAACAACCTTAGTCTTTCCACTAACAATTCATCTCATGTCTTTTTCCACTTAAATACCAAACTTTTCACCACTCAAAACTTAGAGAAACCAAACTTTTCCGCAAAAACACAACTTTACACACTATTAAAATAAAATGACCCTAAATATACCCAACCTCAACTAACTTGGAACTTACTAGCATTCAATTGGTATTTCATCAGTATAATTTCGCACAACCGTAGCATATCACATAAAAGAAAGGCTTTTTCTCATTTCTACAACTAAAATTTTGAATTTAATCCAACTATATAAGAGCTACACGTTCATAACAGAATTGAAAGCAGAAAACATAAGAGTATACTAAAAAATTCACCTGAGCTGACGATCATATTTGACTTTAGGTTCCGCCATTGTTGTGTGTATGAGAAAAATTCAGCTTACTTTATACGCTAGAGGAGAGTGAAATACAGAGAGTGAAGAAGAAGAAGAAATTTTTCAATTGAGAAAATGGAAAAATTGGAATTTCTTTGACATTGTGATGGACCGGGTCAATTCAATTTGGGCCTTGTGGGCCTTGACCCGGCTTAACTAAAACACGGAACAACTTCAGGAAACGTTATTGAAATTTAAAGAAGGAAAAATCACCCCAAATATATATTTAAGAGATAATATTATGGATTTTAAAGCTATTTTTAAATTTTTTTTGCTTTATAACAGTTTAATTACGGGTTATAACATATCACATTTTATTTAAAAATGAAATAAACTTTTACTTTATTAAATAAATAGTATTTTATGATTTTATATTTATTATTAAATGATATAAATAAATAATCTACCATAATTATCTCTTACACATTTATAGAAAATCTACCTTGATTCTTGTTCTTTTTTTACTTTTACACATCAAATTCACACCCCTAATGTCACCACCCCTCTTCTAGTCAATAACCCACCACCCCCACGTTCACGTTCAAAAAGTAAAAAAATTCGTTGTAATAATTACCCATTCCTCTTTCACCTCATCAATCATCCCATTCAAATCGTTTCTAAATCTCAATATCACCTCTTGAATCAGAAAACATTCAGTCTACAATCAGAAAGAAATGGCGATTTCACAATACTAAGAATCAAGTTTTCAAGATTTTCGTTAGAACATGTCGAAGAAATCAGAGCATATTTCTAAAAAGAGTCCCAAATTAGTAGAAGCGAGTTCTACGATTGAAATAGATCCTCCGATGTTTAACATATTGACTCAAACAACGTCGCATAACAAGAATGCAACTTCGACAAAAAAGGTTGGTACTTCTCAAAATAAGAAGCAGATTACAGGAAAGAAGAAGAAAACTCAAGCAAAAACAGATTACAGAAAAGGAGAAGAAAACTCAAGCAAAGAAAATTGAAAGTCCTTCAAATCAAAAGGGACAAAAGAGGAAGAGGAAAATGGTGGAACCCCCTTCTAATTCGGACTCAAATTTTATAAGCAAGAAAAATATCAAAAAAATCAACAAATGTAGAAACGGGTCAGTCATCAAAACCCTCCAAAAGAAGAGCAACAATGAAGGAGACTTCGAAAATTCCAATATCAAAAAAGGGCAAAAAAGTGGTTAGGGTAAATACTTAATTTAATTTATTTTTCAATTATTAAATTTAGTAGAATTTTTGTTAAAACATTTTATTTATGCATATTATTTGTGGCATGAATTTTGTTTTAATGTTTGACATGAAATTGTTGTGACATAAGCATACATATGTATAGTTACTATCATGAAATTGATATTAATTTGGTTATTATTTTTATCAAAAAAGGTATGAAGCATTTTTAAGATTGGTATGAATCTGACTTAATATTGGTTTATGAATGTGGTATGTGTTTTATTAGGAAAATATGGTTTGGACTGGTTTAAGGTCGCCACTTAATTTTTAAGAAAAAATCAAGAAAACTGATTTTCAATAGATTCAAACAGAAAATCAATTGAAAATATTTAAGGGGGGTTCAGGGGTTCTTATTAGCATTTCGGGAAGGGTTTGAAAGCACCCGAAATGCCCGCTAATACGCGGTTATCCGGTAATTAATCATTTGGCTAAAAATAATTTAACTTAACTTAAATCTTAAAATTGATTTATTTTATAATTAGAACTATTTTAAAGGGGGAAAAGGGGAAATATTTAAATATTATCTGAATGAGCTATCTAATAAAATTATTTCTTTAA
>JAJOOO010011402.1:0-17480 GCA_029582685.1 Solanum piurae
ACCCTAGTTTCTCTCTCTCTCATTGATAACAACAAAGTTTGAATCTTGCTCACTTGTTCTCTAGACAACAATAAATTATTTGTTTCACAAACCCCCCCCCCCTTTTTTTTTACTTACTTGTCTTGGAAATCAATTGACTAAACAAATATAATCGTAAGTTAAGTTTAAGTCTAAACCATACTCCTCATGGGATCGACCCCAACCTCCAAGTTGGGTTCTTTACTTGATAATGATTGCTTATATTTAGGGAGGTGTAATTTGAGTGTATCAATACTCAACAGATAGATCATCATAACATAATAGAAACATATCATAAGAACCCTCAAAGCATACTTGTGCAATACATGAATAAGATCCCATAATCCCACCCATGCTAAGTAAAGCTTCTTGAGTAACCATAGTTCATAATTCATGTTCTTGTTCTTAAAAGCTTTCATCTCATATTCAATATCCACTCGATGCTAAGCATAATTCCCATTCAGTTCATGTTAAGTCTTGACTTAAGCGCATATTTATGGAAGAATGCCACAACACTCAATCCAACTTAATACATAAGATAGCTCATAGATTCAATAGGTGAGAATAGCCTTTCAACCATAGAATCATCGTACTGTGAGAAAACCTTTCACATCATATCATAATCATACATAAGTGTGTATATGAGGATAATCTTTCAATCAACACAACAACTAGATCATAATCATAATCACTTTACTCTCAAAGTGTTCCTTAAGCATATTCATAAATCTCATAATCATGCATAAATCTCATAATTTGCCCTTCAAGGACCATAGACCATATTCAATCCACACATCTAGAATTACTACATTAGACATGGTTGTAATCATAATTCAAGTAACCCAATCACTACTTACATAATCTCACAACATTCTTCTATAATCAACAAACCCACATCGCAAGATCATAATTGAGTAATTTGGGGGTTTCATGGGGGAAATCAACATAAAAACTATAGGAAATCATCAATTTATACATAATATATCATGAATCAATCATTAGAAACATTTTTTAAAGGAACCCATGAGATTGAAGTCAAACCCTAACTTTTGGGGAAATCACTAGTTTTGAAATTGAATGCGGAGGGACTCCATAGATGTATTCTATCCATGGATGAAGAGCTACCATACCTTAGTGGTGAATCCCAAGGAATTTGAGTCGAAACCTGATAAGTCCACGATTTGAACTCTTTTAGGGCTTTATTTTGATAGATTTAGTGTCCTCAAATACATATTTTGTCTCAATAACTGATGAAAATCCTTGAGTTTCAGGTATTTGGAGTTAGAGAATAAGCATGGACACTATTGGGCAAAAAGGAACAAGGCAGCTGAAAAGAACAAAGAAAAGACAACCTGAGGATCGCCTAAACCATTAGGCGAGTCATCGAAAATGCTCTAGTGTGCCAAGATCTGAAGGAGAAAATCGAATCGGTGAGATAAAGGAGAAGTCGATGAGTCTCCGAATAATTTCGCGACAAAACTCCATCGCCCAACGTTACAGAACATGAATTTGTTGTAGGCCAATACAGAAAGGCGATGAACCAGACCAAAGGGTGGATCGCCGAATGGATCGGGAATCCCGACTAACTGCGCCGAGTGGTCCTTCGCAACACACTTTTTGACAACTATAAATACTTGTTTAAATTCTTAGCTTAGTATCAGATTTTGTATGCAATAAGTATCAAACATTATTTTCAGTTTTTAGAACTTAGAGTTTTGGAAACTTTGTTCCTTAGCTTTGAAGATTTGAAGGTTTCCATTTCTAAGCAATTGGAAGTGGGTAATGAAGAAAATATCTATCATACCCATTTGATGGAAACAATTTTCGGTATCGATTTCTATCTCTTTACTATGTCTATCTAAAACCTCAATTCTTGGGGTGTGAATATGGGTTGAATTTACTGCTGGGTATTGCTAATAGATAATTAATTTGAGTTTAAAGGTGATTTTGTTTAGTAGTTATGTTTGAATTTAATGGGGTTGTAATTGCAAATACAATTTTATCTTTGTGTTTTTGACTTGCTCGAGAGAGAGGTTTTAAAACCAAAACTATTGAATCGATAGTCTGTGGTTATTGGTTTGTCGTGGGTTCAGCTCGAGAGAGTGAATCCTTGGTTCAATGCCCAATTCATGAAATACCCGATGTAGTCCTTCTGGAATGTTTTTACAGGAGTCTTAGTCTCGGGAATAAGGTGGTAGCTGATCAACTTATCCCGGGTGGTATTGCAAAATAGACCTATGTTATAGCAGCCCAACTGCTTAATCACATGGCTGAGACAAACCAAAAAGTCGAAAGGGACTTTATGTTAACCGCACTGGTAACTTAGCTGGACGATTTCGCCAACAAAATATCAGAGATTGAAATCCAGTGCAAAAGAAAAGAAAGATACATACCTCCTCATGAGCGGAGAAGATCTTAGAACAGTGAGAGTAAATGTGTCGAGGATACGCTGTTAATCATTCTCCAAAAGATCAGTGAGCAAGATAGAGTGCTGGAAGAGATGAAGGAGACTATTGAAGTGCTAAATCAAATGATCGGTTCTCACTCTAGATCTATCCAGCTAATTGAAACTCTCATGGGTCATTTATTGCCTCAGTTCTACCCAAATAAACAATTGGGGTTACCTAGTCACACTAGGGCCAACCCCAATAATGGAGCTTGAGTAAGGACTTGCGTCGTGCCACGGCGTTAACTAAGGCGCTTCTTGGGAGGCAACCCAAGGTTTTATCGCTTTAAATTATTATTTTAGAATAATGGTGTGTTGATTGTGCAAGTCAAAGTGTGGGAAATGTTTGAAAAGTGTAGATTGGTGAGCTAAAGTCCAGTCGGCGAAACGCCGAAGAGGTCGGCGACCCCGACCTAGACCGCCGTTAGACTCAAGACAACTTTAAGGTAGAGTCTGTAAAACTCGGTGAGCCCAAGAAATTATTTGTGATTTGTCGATTAAGTCGGTGATATCGATCTTATCCGTCGTTTGGACCCCCACATCAACTGAGGGTCCTATAAAACTTGGTGAGGTAAGTGACAACTTGGCGTGCCGCCGAGTGGGTCGGCGATCATGACTAACGTCGCCGAATGGGCGAGAACTGGACGGTTTATTAAAGGGCCAAAGGTTAAAATTTCAAACACTTTCATTTTCCCTCATTTTTCATCTTCCCAAACTCAAACCTAGTTAGTATTTTTGATATTTCCGAACTCTAAAAGTATTTTAGTTGATCAATTGGTGCTTGGATTTGGATTACATTGCCGCCTAGCTTTTCAATCTTATTTTTTAATCGGCATTTAATGTTGGTTTTCCAAATTCCGCATTTATTTTTAGTAATTTGTACTCTTATGCAAGCAATATTATGTTGTTGATGTGTGTTGGGCCTCTCTGATAGGATTAGATTATTTAATTGACTGATTTGAATTATTAATCTTGCCCGTAATGCTTATAGTGTCAATTTCTAATGTTCTTATGCATTGAAATTGGTTAAATCTAGTGAGGTTGTGCTTGCATGTCATTGGGATTAGTTGGGTGAAGTCTGAGTAGCTCGTATTTGTGCCAAATGACGTAATTTGCCTAATGATAGAGCGGGTAACACAGTTCCTAAGGGCAAATGTCGTCAAATGGCCAAATTTGGCAAAACCGGGAGAAGTTTGAGTATCCAGGGGTAATGGGTGTTATGGGTCTATTCTTAATTTAACTAGTGCATGCTTTGATTTTTCTTTGGGGGGTTGCGGGGTTGAATTCGAGAAGTTGGGTTGAAAATAGGCACGTCTGGTCGTTTGGCGAGCTGGGTCGAGCTCGCCGAACCACTCGGCGGTTCGCCTAATATCCCAATCTCGCCTTTAATTTCATGTTTTACTTGTTTTTTGGCTATGTAACTTTCGGTGAGAAGCATGAGGTCACCGAAAGCACTCGGCGACACGCTGAAAGTATTCTTGATCGCCCTTTGTCTGCGCCTCTAAACCCTTTTTGCACTATAACTTTCGGCTAGCTGAACCATGCTCGTTGAATGTTTTTGGTGATTCACCAAAAGGCTTTTCCCATCACCGACTTGCCGTAACTTTTAAGCCAATCCTTTCAGTGAGCCCGATCCAGCTCACCAAAATGATTTGGCGACTCGCTAACTGGTTCGGCGAGTCTGTCTGCAACTGTGATTCTGTGATTTTAAACTAAAATGTTTCTAAATTTTTCCTGATGTTTTGTAGACATGGCTAGACCTAAAGTTGCAGGAAGAAACATGTCACCTTAAGGGAAAGCAAAGGGGATTACACTGAATGAGGATGCAGCAGCATCCAAGGGTAAAGCTACGAAATTTTCCATGATTGGTGAGAAAGGCAAGGGTAAAGGCAAAGCACCTGCATCACTGGAGGCAAGCTCCGACAGTGACGACATCTATAACACTTACTTCACCACATCTGAGAGTGAGGGTGAGCATCATAAGCCTCAGACTATAGCGTCTGATGATAATGAGCTTTTAGCAGCACAGAGGGCAGAGTTACGATCTAAAAAGATGCATGATCCGTCTAGGTTCAGAACCCCTCAGCCCACCATTTCTTCTCCTCCAGTTCCAGAACAGGCTTTAGTCCTAGCACCTCCTGTACAAGGTCCTCGTCCAAAGTCGATGAATAGATTAAAGACTGAGGGGCTGAGGAAAATTATTGAGGAAAAGCGTATGTCCACGGATGGAGTGATTTATAGGTATCCAGAGATTATGAGCTGCCTCAAGTATCATGATTTCCAGATCTTCACCAAACCCCTTGGCCTACATATTCCAAATTGGGTTCGGGAATTCTATGCTTCTTATCGAACCTTGATACCACTAAGAAAGAAGCAAGCAGTAGCATTCAAACCAGTTGACTATGTAGTCATTCGGGGAAGGAAGGTCAAGTGTGACCATGCCATTATTGATGCTATCCTAGATCGTCCTAAGGACATTGATAATGACTGCTAGTACATAATTAGGACTGAAAAGCTAGAAACATGAAGAAGTGGGTAGCTCCACTGATATCAAACGACACTCCCAAGTGGCTTGAGGTTGGTGTTGTTATTGAAAAGAAGGACCTTAACGTGGCAGCTCGGTAGTGGTTTGGTTTCATCAGCAGTACGATCATGCCATCCCAAAATGAGTCTATTCTACGACATGCCAAAGCAACTTATCTAGGTTGCATTATTGATAAAACTCAATTAAATTTAGGGATGATCATTGCTTTAGAGATTCTCATGCGTGCAAAGCAGCGCCAGACCTCACTTCCCTTCCCGGTATTGATCACCGAGTTGTGCAGACGGGATCGGGTACCTTGAGATGCAAAGAAGGATGTAGAAGTGATTCCACCATCCTCCACTAATATTCGGAGAATCAAAGTTGAATATCTTAAGGATCAGGCAGAGAAGAGGATGAAAGCATCCCAGTGGACCCTTCCCTGGTTATTGATGAGTCCACAAATTGGACTTATTTAAGGCTATATTATGATAGAATTAGTGTCCTCAAATGCATATTTTGTCTCAATATCTAATGAAAACCTGTAAGTTTCAGGTATTTGGAGTTTGAGGGAAATCATGGACACTACTTAGCAAAAAGGAACAAAAGCAGCTGAAAAGAACGAAGAAATGAAGATTTGCGGATTGTCGAACCCATTCGGCGAATCGCCAAAATATCTTAGTCCCGCCTTTCGTTCCAGTATTCTGAGCCTTGAAGGAAAGGATCAAATCGACGGTAAAAAGGAGATGAAGGCTAACGCAATGACGGCGATGAACTACACCAAAGGGAGAATCACCGAGTTGATCAGCGATTCCGACTAATGTCGCCGAGTGATCCGCTGCAACACTGATTTTTGAAAACTATAAATACTCGTTGAGAGTTGTAGCTTAGTATCAAATTTTTAAGGACTTTTAATATAGAATTTTTAGCATTATTTTTGAGTTATAAGTTTGGAGAGGGTTTTGAAGAACTTGAAGATTCAAAGGATTTCATCTCCAAGTATTTGTTGATTTTTGCTGCAACACCGATTCACTGTTTTTGTTGATTTTTGCTTACTTGTTACAAACTCCCATTGTTAATTGACACTTTTGTGTCACCCCTTAAATTTAATATGTTTATATATGTTTTTAGCTATGACTAATTAGAACTTAATTTTATTTTTCTATTAATTTCAAGCCCACTCCCTTGGGACTCGACCCCAACCCTTGGTTGGGTTATTATACTCTTGTACGATCGTAGACAGTTGCATTGGAAGTTGTGTCTTGATTACTCAAACATCAAAATGGCACTGCTACCGGGGAGTGGTGTTACTTGAGAATTCTTAGTTAAGTAAATTTTTTGTTCTTCTTAGTTGTAGTTTACTTACTTAATTTGTAGTTGCATTTTTCTTGTCTGTATTGAATCAGAGAAAGTGAGTATAGCGAGCAGCACTCGGGAGCTAATGGAGTTTCCTCCATTAGAGGTAATGATATTCCAGGAGCGTATCCTCACCTTCAAGTAATTGGAAGGTGAACGGATCCACAAGTCATGGGCAAGATTTAATGAACTAATCACTCAATGCCCAACTCATGACATTCCCGACATAATCCTCCTTGATTGTTTCTAATAAAGTCTTGGTCCCGAAAACAAGAGGTTGGTCGACCAACTCATTCTGGGAGGCATTGCAAAATAGCCATATGTGATAGTAGCTCAACTGCTTAATCAGATGGCTGAAACGAAACAAGAAGTAGAAAGGGACTTCATGTTGGCCACCCTAATGACTCAGATGGATGAGTTGGCCAAAAAAATGGTGAAGATCCAAGTCCAATGTAAGAGGAAGGATAAATGCATCCCTCCTCATGAGTGAAGAAGTCTCAAGGACAATAAGGTTAAACGCCTTGAGGGAATGCTCTCAATCATTCTCCACAAGGTGACTGAGCAAGATAGAGGGCTGGAAGGAATGAAGGATGACATTGAAGGAATGAAGCAGATAATTTGATCTCATTCCAGAGCTGTCCAGCTGCTCGAGAACCTCGTGAGTTATGCATTACCCGATCTCCAATCGCAACAAAATAGGGGGTTGCCTAGTGATACTATGGATAACGCCAAAAATGGAGTTTGAGTGTTGACTTGTGTCGTGCCACGATGTTAACTAAGGCGCTTCTTGGTAGGCAACCCAAGGTTTTAATTGCTTTTATTTATGTTCTGGAAAAATAATGGTGTGTTGTTTGTACATATTGAAGTTCGGAAGGTGTTCGAAAAATTGCAGGGTGGCGAGCAACAAGCCCAGTCGGCGAATCACCGAAGATGTCGGTGAGCCCAACCTAATCTGTCATTTGACTCAAGACATTCAAATCGGAGTCTGTAAAACTTGGCGAGCCCAAGAAATTATTGGTGATTCGCCGATCTTGTCGGCGACCCCGATATGGGCCACCGTTTGGACACCACATTAGCTGGAGGTCCTGTAAAACTCGGTGAGGTAAATGACTATTCAGCGAAACACCGAGAGGTTCGGTGATCATGACTAATGTCGCCGAATGGGCAAGAACTTGATGGTTTTTCGGGCCACAGGTTTAAAATTCTAATTCATTCACTTTCCCTCACTTGTTATCTTTCCAAACTCACACCCGCACTCTAGTCTCTATATTTCTTGCATTGTTAGAATATTATTAGGGTTGATTTGTGGTCGGAGTTGGATTTCTTAGCCGCCTAGCTTTTCAATTGCGTTTGATCGGCATAAAAGGTTAATTTTTCAAACCCCGAGGCTATTTTGAAAATTTTGTTCTCCTATGCAATTGGGCTTATCGAATTGATGTGTGTTGGGCCGCTCTGATAGATTTAGGTTGTTGAAATTCCAAATTCGATTTGTAAATCTTGTCTATCTTATCTTGATCTTTGTGCCCTTTTTTGTTGCGCGTAAAAATGAGTTAACTCTTGTGGGGTTGTGTGTCCATGGTGATTATCATGATTAAGAGTTATGAGTCTGAACTTAATTGTCCTAGTGCATAGTTTAATTGTGTTTTCGAGGGTTGTGGGGTTGAAGTCGAGAAGATAGATGGGAATTAGGCACAATGGGCCGATTGGCAAGCGGGGTCAAGCTCGCCAAACCTCTCAGCGGTTCGCCTAATAACCCCATCTCTCCTTTAATTTCATGCTACTTGAGATATGGATTCTGTAACTTTCAGCGAGAAGTCTCCGATCGCCAGAAGTATTAGGTGACTCGCTGAAAGTCTCCTCGATCGCCTTTTTTCTGCACCCTCGAACCTTTATTACACTGTATCTTTCGGCAGATAAAACCCTGCTCGCCCAAGAAATTCAGCGATTCACTGATTTATTCGGTGAGATAATCTGCAAATGTGTCCCTATGAATTTGATTTAGTTGTTTTAACTTCTTCCCAAATTCTTTGCAGAAATGGCTAGAACTAAAGTTGCAGGAGAAAGTAGGTCACCCTTAGGTTAAACAAAAGGGATTCAAATCAACGAGGATGCAGCTGCATCCAGAAGCAAGGTTGCTAAACTTTCCACAACTGGTGGGAAAGGCAAGGGCAAGGATAAGACCCTTGAACTATCAGATGCAAGCACTGACAGTGATGGCATTTATAGAAATGACCCCAACCAATCTGAAAGCAAAGATGTCGGTTCTGATGAGGATGATCGGTTAATAGCACAGAGGGCTGAGCGGCGAACTAAGAAGCTGAATGATCCATCTAGGGTCAGGAATACCTAGCCTACCACTCCTACATCTCCAGTTCTAGAGCAGGCAATGGTGTTAGCGCCTTTAGTACAGGGTCTTCCGCCTAAGTCAATGAATCGAGTAAAATCTGAGGGGCTGAGAACAATTCAGGAGGAAAAATGGTTGTCCATAAAAGGGGTTATAGACAGGCACCTAGAGATAATGTAATGCTTGAGATACCATAAGTTCCAAATCTTCACCAAGCCCCGCGGCCCTTATATTCCAAACTGGGTAAGAGAGTTCTACAGTGTATACAGTGCACTAATACCCCAGAAAAAGCAGCTAGCAGCAGCCTTCAAAGAAGTAGACTATGTGGTTGTTAGAGGCAGGAGGGTGAAGTGTGATAGTGAGGTGATTAACGTGGTCTTGGGCATGTCCAAGACTATTGGGGATCACTACCAGCACTTGATCAGAACAAAGAAACTGGATGAGATGAAAAAGTGGTTAGCCCCACTAATTTCAGACGAGACTCCGAAGTGGTTGGCGGAAGGAGTTCCAATTGAAAAGAAAGAACTAAACATAACAACAAGGTTCTGGTTTGATTTTATCAACAACACAATCATGCCATCCCAGAATGAGTCGATTCTTCACCTTACTAAGGCAGCTTGCCTGGGTTTCATGATAGAGGAAACTCGGATAAACTTGGGTGAAATCATCTCTTCAGAGATACTCATGCGTTCAAGGCAGAGGCAGACCTCACTTCCATTCCCAGTATTGATCACAACATTGTGTAAACAAGCTTGGGTACCTCGGGATACCAAGAAGGATGTGCAAATGATGCCCACAGTCTCTATTGATATCTGGAGGATCGAAGCCGAGTACCTTAAGGATCAAGCAAAAGGAAGAAGGCAGCATTGGTGGAGTTAGTAAACATAGAATCATCACCCAGAGTCACTGCTGATGTTGCAAGGTCTCCCAGACCCACTGTTGTTGTTGTTATTTCCTGGTTTCCACTCACCCAGGCTTCCCTACTCCGGATGGGACAGCTTGCCCTTTCTGCTGACCGTCAGGCTGCCAGTCTAGAGTCCTCTGTTCCAAGCATGATCCAGATTGCCCTAGTTGATGCTATGACACCTCTGTTCCAAGCATGATCCTGATGCCCTAGCAGCCAGGATAGCGGTGTGTGAGCACAACCAAGGGGACACAAAGGAGGTGACGGCTTTAAGAGCTGTCATTGCTAAGCTGCGAAAAGAAGTAGACCAACCTGACGTCCACCGATGTGTCCATGGTCTTCGAAATAGTGGAAATTCCAGACGTACTTGAGATGCCTCAGACCACCACTGGACATGAGGATAGATCGAAGCAGACAGTCGATTCAGAGTCAGAAGCAGAGACTGATAAGCAGATGCATGAGGAGACTGAGGGAGCTGCAGATGAAGACCTGACCGAGATGGAAGCAATTATGATAAATGTTGTTGTGCAAGCTTCCATAGCACTTGTTGCTGGATTCAGTGAAGCAGGTCCTTCTAGAGTCACTCCGGGCACTGAAGCCCAGACAGATGGAGCGATAGATTAGCCAGGATCACTTATTTACCTCCATCTCTGTCTTACATTATTTTACATTCAGGATATTATGTTATTTGCATTTGAGGGCAAATTCTTTTTATTTGTGGTCATGTTGTTGTGTATATATTTGGGCTGTTCTGTTTAAAAATTGTGTTAATACTGCTTTCTGTGGATGTTTGAGCTTATGGCTCCTTTTATTTTAAAATTGCAAAATGATTTTGACCCTTCCGAAAAAATTTGCCACCTCTTGTGTGTTGAATGTGGCTATTCTTTTACAAAATTTAAGTCTGGTTCTGATCAATATCGATGACTTGAATAGTTCTCTTAATCGAACAAACATGAATGTACGACTATGATGAGGCCAAATGAAGTTGCATAGACAATATGTGAACTCTTTGCATCTCGTTATAACTATCCTAGTATCAAATTGAGTCTCTTGTGATGATCGTTGCACACTAGCGAAAGTGTGGAGTCTTGTTTGACTGTAGTGTCAATGCCTAGTGTGATGAGCTTACTTTGAACCATGCATTACAGATCCTAGAATTTTCCCTGTTGGTCTGATCGACTAAGTAAGTCTATCTCTTGATATGATCTTAGGCAACTTCGAAGAGTGTGAGCCAATTTGATATATACTTTTTTGGTGACCAACCTTGTGAGTGTATGAACCTCTCTTGAACACCCCTTGAACCTTTTTCTTTGGAAGAAACTTGATGAAATCATAACCTTTCCTTATCCATTACCCATAATCCTCATGAAATTGTGGTTAGTTTGAATAGCCAACTTAGGCCAAAAGCCTAAGTTAGGGGTGTGGTGAAAAGAAAAGGTAAATCAAGAAGTGAAAGAAAGTCCTTCTTACCCATAATTTTGAAAAAAAATGGAACCCCTCCATACAAAAAAAAAAGAAAGAAAAAGAAAAAGAATGAAAAAGAAGGGGAATAAAGTTGCGAAAACACAAAGAAAATAGGGTCTCCAAAAATCCATGGGAAGTGAATAATAGAATGACTTATGAGCACTAAAGAGAATGATGAAGGAAAAGGAAAGGACGCGTTGTGAGCACCACATTTCATGAGGATAAAAGTCACTAAGCCTAAATGACCATACATTTGCACTCAGCCCCATTACAAGCCTTGAAAAGACCTTTTTGATCTTGAGTGAGCTGAAACAAATGTTGATCAGAAAATACGGGCAAACCTATGGGTGAAAGCATACATTGTGTTCTTCCTTGTGAGAGTGAGCGTTGCATTTGATTTCAAAACTTTAAATGATTAAACCCTTGTGTGTGAAATTGGAATCATTCCTTGTGTGTGAAATTGGAATCATTCCTTGTGTGAGGGGATTTGAACACTTTGGTTGAGCTTGAACTTGCATTTGAAGCAAGTACTGTGAGCATGAGATTCTTTGATATTGGTAAGTAACAACTTGAATATTTGGGTACACATTTGATTTTTGCATAAGTAAATTGAGTCTTGTTGTGTGCAGTCATGATTAAATCTTGTGTAGCACTGTTAGAGACCTCCTTTTTGAACGACTGAACTTGAGTTTGCTTGAGGACAAGCAAAAGTTTAAGTTGGGGGTGTTGATGAGTCCACAAATTGGACTCATTTAGGGCTATATTTTGATAGAATTAGTGTCCTCAAATGCATACTTTGTCTCAATATCTAATGAAAACCCTCAAGTTTCAGGTATTTGGAGTTTGAGGGAACGCGTGAACACTACTTAGCAAAAAGGAACAAAAGCAACTGAAAAGAATGCAGAAATGAAGATCTACGGATCACCGAACCCATTCAGTGAATCACCAAAAGATCTTAGTCCCGCCTTTCATTCCAGTATGCTGAGCCTTGAAGGAAAGGATCAAATCGGCGGTGAAAAGAAGCAGTCGGCGTGTAGCCGAGCAGTTCTGTGAAGCAGTACTATGTCGCCCAATGATCCAAAACACGACGATGTTGACGGCTAACGCAATGACGGCGATGAACTACACCAAAGGGAGAATCACCGAGTTGATCAGTGATTCCGACTAATGTCGCCGAGTGATCCGCTGCAACACTGATTTTTGAAAACTATAAATACTCGTTGAGAGTTGTAGCTTAGTATCAAATTTTTAAGGACTTTTAATATAGAATTTTTAGCTTTATTTTTGAGTTATAAGTTTGGAGAGGGTTTTGAAGAACTTGAAGATTCAAAGGATTTCATCTCTAAGTATTTGGGATTAGGTCTTTTGAATTCTTCACTCTTGACTTGTTTTGAGACTTAAAGCTTCATACCCATTTGAATGCAAACTCATTTTGGTATAAATTTCTATCTCTTTAGTATGTCTAGCTAAAACCCCAATTATTGGGGTGTGATTTTGTGAATATGGGTTATATTAGTTGTTGGGTCTTGCTTTTTGGTGGTTTATTTGTTGTTTTGATGTGATTTCATTTAGTAGTTGTGGTGGAACTTAATGAAATTGTAGTTGCAAATACGATTTCACCTTTGTGCTTTCGACCTGCTCGAGAGAGAGGACGTAAAACTAAGACTACTAAATTGATGGCCGGTGGGAGTGGCTCAACATGAGGTTCAGTTTGAGAGAGTGAACCCTAGTCTCATTCCCACACACTTAGCTCGAGAGAGTGAGTGGGCTAAGGCAGAGGTTGTTCTTCATGCGGCAAGTGGGTGTCTGAGAGGAACCCATTAGATTCGAGGTAAGTTGCTCGAGAGAGAATTTACCTCCACTATAGTCTAGCCTAGTCACAAATATTCAACATATTTATTGTCAAAAGCATGTACCCAATAATTTAGTCTATCCCGTATTCCTATCACATCCCAAGAATCCCATCTCCATATTAGTATCTTTCTTTATTTTCACTGTTTTTGCTGATTTTTTTCTTACTTGTTACAAACCCCCATTGTTAATTGACACTTTTGTGTCACCCCTTAGATTTAATATGTTTATATATGTTTTTAGCTATGACTAATTAGAACTTAATTTTATTTTTCTATTAATTTTCAGGCCCACTCCCTTGGGACTCGACCTCAACCCTTGGTTGGGTTATTTTACTATTGTATGATCGTAGACACTTGAATTGGAAATTGAGTCTTGATTACGCAAACATCAGTTATGGACACAGACTCCATACCTCCTGAGGCAACTTTGCCTACTCCATCCCATGGGCCTTCAGGTACCTCTACTGCTACTCCTCCTGATGTTCCTAGTTCTTATGTTGCTGCACTGCCCCCTAGACCTATTGCTGCTGCTGTCACCCGGACTCCGATCACCCAAGATTCATTACACCGGATGGGATAACTTACCCATACTGCTGATCATCAAGCATCCAGACTCGATGCTGCAGCCAAACTTGATGCCTATATTCCGAGCATTATTCAGACCGCCCTGGCCGATGTTGTGACACCATTAAGCGCTGCCATTGATGCCCTTGCGGCAAGGATAGCGATGTGTGAGTGTGGCCATGGGGCCACCAATGAGGTGACGGCCTTAAAGGCCGCTATAGTTATGTTTCTGAGCGATGTGGATCAGCTGAAGTCCACCAATATGTCCATGATATTCGGGACGGTGGAGATCCCAGATGTACAAGAGATGCCTCCGGCTACCACCGGAGAAGAGGGCATATTTAAGGAAGCAGTTGATCCTGAGTCTGTGGCGGAGACTGATGAGGAGATGCTCGAGGTGGATGAGGAAGCTTCATATGAGGGCCTTACAGAGACTGGAGAGGCCATGGTAGATGATGTTGTGCAGGTTTCCTAAACATATACTCCCTTAGTTGCCCCTAGTGCTACTGTTGTTCCTTCTGAGGTAACCCCTGGTACTGAGGACCAAGTCCAGACTGATGCACCGGGCACTGATGCCTAGACAGATGGAGTGACTGAGTAGACAGGACCCCTTCTTTACCTCCCTCTCTATCTTTATTTCTTTTGATTTTTGGATATTATTAGTTTGTTTGCATTTGAGGACAAATGCTTTTATTTGTGGTGGGGTGACGCCCACCTTTTGTGTGACATTCGCAATTCCTGTTTTGTTTATATATTTGGGCTTTGAGCTAATACACCCCCAACTTAGACTTTTGTCCAAAGAAAATGGGGTTTCCAGTGACCTATGGAAGATGAATAAAAGGTGACTTTTGTGCTTGAATGAAAATGATAAAGAGAAGGAAAGAAAACAACATCACATTTCATGAGGATTTCAGCATATAAGCCTAAATTACCATACCATTACACTCAGCCCCATTACAAGCCTTGAAAAGACCTTTTTGATCTTGAATAAGATAAAGCAAAAGTCGATTGGAAAATAAGGGCAAACTTATTGGTGAAATCATGCATTGTGTTTATCTTTGAGAGTGTGGGTGTTGATCTTGATTCCGGAATTTTAAATTGTTGAATCATTGTGTATGAATATGAAATCATTCTGTGTGAGGGACTTTGAATACCTTTGTTGAGCTTGAACTTCCATTTGAAGCAAGTATAGTGAGCTTGAGATTCTTTGGTAATGGTGAGTCACAACTTGAATCTTTGAGTGCACAATTGATCTTTGCACGAGTAAGTTGAATCTTTTTGTGTGCATTCATGATTGAGTCTTGTGTAGCACTGTTTGAGACATCATTTTTGAACTGCTGAACTTGAGTTTTACTTGAGGACAAGCAAAAGTTTAAGTTCGGGGTGTTGATGAGTCCACGATTTGGACTCTTTTAGGGCTTTATTTTGATAGATTTAGTATCCTCAAATGCATATTTTTTCTCAATAACTGATGAAAATCCTTGAGTTTCAGGTCTTTGGAGTTAGAGACTAAGCATGGACACTATTGGGAAAAAAGGAATAAGGCAGCTGAAAAGAATGAAGAAAAGATGGCCTGAGGATCGCCTAAACCATTAGGCGAGTCACCGAATGGCTACGGTCTCGCCTAATGTTCCAGTGTGCCAAGGTCTGAAGGAGAAAATCGAATAGGCGAGATAAAATAGCAGTTGGCGAGTCGCCAAACGATTTCGCAATGCAGTACCCCATCGCCCAACGTTACAGAACTTGAATTTGTTGAAGGCCAATGCAGAAAGGCGATGAACCAGACCAAAGGGTGGATCGCCAAGTGGATCGGCGATCCCGACTAACTGCGCCGAGTGGTCCTTCGCAAAACGCTTTTTGACAACTATAAATACTTGTTTAAATTCTTAGCTTAGTACAGCTTTTGTATGCAATCAGTATCAAACATTATTTTCAGTTTTTAGAACTTAGTTTTGGAGACTTTGTTGCTTAGCTTTGAAGATTTGAAGGTTTCCATTTCTAAGCAATTGGAAGTGGGTATTGAAGATTCTTCATCTTAGACGTGTGTAAAGATAATATCTATCATACCCATTTGATGGAAACACTTTTCGGTATCGATTTATATCTGTTTACTATGTCTAGCTAAAACCCCAATACTTGGGGTGTGAATATGTGAATATGGGTTGAATTTACTAATGGGTATTGCTAATAGATAGTTAATTTTCTATTTAAAGGTGATTTCGTTCAGTAGTTGTGTTTGAATTTAATGGGATTGTAGTTGCAAATACCATTTTATCTTCGTGTTTTTTACTTGCTCGAGAGAGAGGTTTCAAAACCAAAACTGTTAAATCGATAGTCTGTGGTTATTGGGTTGTCGTGGGTTCAGCTTGAGAGAGTGAATTCTAAACCCTCTCCCACACATTCAGCTCGAGAGAGTGAATGGACTAAGGCAAAGGTTGTGCTTCATTGCCGCTTATTGGTGTTCGAGAGAAACCAATTTCATTAGGGGTAAATTGTTCAAAAGAAAATCTACCCCCACTAAAGTCTAGCTTAGTTACCAATCTACAGTGATTTACTATCAATAGCATTTACCCGGTTGTTTATTTTAGCTCATATTCCTATCACATTCCATGAATCCCGTCTCCATATTTGCATTTTCATTTTTAGTTGTCATTTTAATTGATAATTTATTACGAAACCCCCTTCGCTAATTGACACTTGTGTCACCCTTTAATTTGATATGTTTTTCTTCGTAAATGTTTATAGCTATAATTGACTTGAACACATTCTTGATTTTCTCTTAATTCTTGATTACAAACCGCTCCCTTGGGACTCGACCCCAACTCACTAGTTGGGTTATATTACTATTGAAAGATCGTGGACGCTTAGTATTGGATGAAGCGCCCGAATACGTCAAGTCAAAACCCTAGCTTCCACTTCTTTCTTCTTCTTCTTCTTTGAGTTTTCTAGAGAGAGAATTTTTGTAGAAGATGAACTTTTGGGAATTGATTTGGGTGTTTGGAAAATATGACTTAGTTTTGGTGAATTTGACTTAAAAATGACTTATATAGGTGTATAAAACTACTGTAAAACGACCTCATTTAATACCCTTATAAAAAGGAACTTCCCAAAATACCCCCTCATTTAAGTCACCTGCCTAGGGACCACGAGGGGTCCCACGAGCTGTGGTCCCATCTGTGGTCTTGAGGCAGTGGCTATGCATTTCATGCCTTTTCGCCACACGCCCAAGGAAACTTCACGAGGGGCTCCACGAGCCGTGGTCCCTCTCGTGGACCTTGAGGCAGTGGCTAGGCCAATCCACCCTTCATCGCCAAGCTACTAAGTCATCTTCAAGACAACTCCCACGAGCCGTCTAAGGCTTCATGAGCCGTGAAGTGGCTCGTTTGGAGGGCCACTTTTGGGTCAGCCTTAGGAGGCTACTGCCTCCACCTCACTACTAGCAAATAGGCCTACGGCAACAAACATAAAACAGTTGCAATAGATAGTAAAATCGGTGCAACAGATCTATTGCAACGGTTCAACACCCGTTTCATCTGATCGCGTAGCACTATATCTATTGCAACGGTTTTAGAACCGTTGCAGTAGGTGTACCTATTGCAATGGTTTTTCCTCCGTTGCCATAAGACACTCTATTGCAACGGTTCTTTTATCAATTGGAACGGCTTAAATCCATTGCAATATGTTTTATGCAACAACGTTTTTTTTACTATTGCAACAATAAATATAGACTATTGCAACAGATTTTATGGGCTATGATTTGTTGATCAACTACAACGGTTTGTTTAGGCTATTGCAACTGTTCAATGAGACAACAATATACTAATTATTTATATATTAAAAATAATACTCCAAAATTTAAATAAATTAGGATAAGAAGTATTCACCAACATAATCATAGTCCAAATTTTCCATCTGGTGTTATTAACTCTATATATAAAATATTGTTTGACAATTCAAGACTTGGCATGCATAAATTTACAAAAATTTAATTATGAAATATGGTATTCCTA
>JAJOOO010011403.1:0-41948 GCA_029582685.1 Solanum piurae
GTGGCTTCCTAGGAACACTTGGTGTGAGTAGTATTATGGGATGCTACTTGCACATTGCACTAGTGTGACTTGGGGGTTGTCTTAGGTGATGGTTCTTATGTGAAGATTATGTCTTATGATGTGCTTATGACTCTATGAAAATATGTGGTTGGATTGATGAAGGTTATATGTAAGTTCACCTTTGGTAACCTTAAGGTGATACATTGCACTAAAGATTCCCTAAGGGTTTCTTGAGGAAAAGAGTTAAGATAAAGAGGAAGATAATGTATTGTATGCATTGAATGTGTCTAAAATGTTATAAGTGGCTTATGTGCTTTTACGAATGGTTTCCATGTGTATGATGAGGTATGTGGTTTATATTGTGCCTAATATGTTAAAGGTTCTTGAAGTTTCTCTAAAAAGGCATGATGCATGGTTTCCAATTAAATGTCCTTTTATAAGCATGTTTTTGCATGGTTATCATACTCAGTGCATTCTTGTACTAACACCATTCTTCTTCATCTTTTTACACCAAGTGTAGGTGGTGGTGGCTAAAGGACTTTCCTAGAGGTGATGAGCTTGGCTTACTATTCCCAAGTTCGAGTGTGTCCTTAAAGATTCAAGGACCTTTATGTTTAAGAGTTTCCTTAAGTTCATTGTACTAGATAGTAGTCCCTTTTGTATTGTAAGGGATGTGTTCCTCTTGTGTTGTAGTCGTGTTTTAAGATGGCTACTTTGAGACGTAGTATTCCGATTTTGTATAAAGGTTTAAATGAAGTGACTTTTGAAGTCTTGTGTTATATTATGAAAAGTTTTAAATTTTCCGCTATTTTTCTATGATAATGCAATGACGAATGCTAAGGGCTTGTATAAGACCTTCGAGAGGTCGAATGCGCCGGTAACGACTAGGGGGTGCTCTCGGGTCGTTACAATATATGCTGGTATTCCAACTCGTATACTCGTGCATTCAATATACTGATGCCAGTTGGCCTGCATCGTATTATGACACAGATGCAGGTAACCAGGATCAACATCTAGCGCCTCGTTGATCCAGCTTGAGCATTCAGAGTCTGTTGGTGAGCCTCATTGCATTCCGGAGGACTCTTGTATTCGCTTTCTAGTTTAGTTCATTAGGATTTTGTGGGGTTTGTCCCAACATCCATCTCAGTTGTTTTAGAGGATTCATACACAGTTAGTAGTTCAGTAGTCTTTACATTATCATTCTTATGTTAAAGACTTGGGTTTCCATTTTTGGCCAAGTTGAATGTTTGATTCTTTTAACAATCTAAGTTATATTATTTAGTTGTTTGAGTAAGTGCATTTGGTCATTGTAAAAATGCAAAAGTCTTCCGCTGAGTTAAGTAAGCCAGGCCAAGGGTTCGGTTGGGGCCAGCAATGGTTCTCGAGTGCCAGTCCCGTCTAGGGTGTAGACTCGAGGAGTGAAAAACTTGGTATCATAGCCCAGAGTTCAAGAGTCCTAGAGAGTCTATGAAGCCGTATCTGTAGAGTCCTAATTATCGGTGTGAAGCGTTCCACATCTATAATTAGGAGGCTGCAACATTTAGGAATTCCTTCACTTCTTTCACACTCATTTCTTGCGTTAGAGTCTATCTACAAAAAGTTTCCCTCTAATTCATGACTGCTCATGTTTCAGTTAATCATGCCTCCACGAAGAGCAGTCAGAGGTCATCCAGCTAGGAGGAATGTTGAGGAACAAAAGTTACCCAATGCACCTGAAGTTCAACCGCAAGGAGAAGTTACTAATGCTAAGTTCAGAGAGGCTATAAGGATGACCAGTCAAGTTGTGACCAACAAAGTAGGGCAACATAGAGGAGCTCGACAAGAAGAGGCTGACACTTCAAGGATTCGTGAGTTCTTGAGGATGAATCCTCCAAGTTTCACTGGTTCAAGCACTGCAGATGATCCAGAGAACTTCATTGCGGAACTGAAAAAGGTGTTCGATGTGAAGTATGTTACTGATACTATGAGAGTTGAGCCAGCTGCATATCAGATGAAAAATATTGCTAGGACTTGGTTTGATCAGTGGAAATGAGGTAGAGATGAGGATGCGTCACCTGCGAGTTGGGCATGTTTTGAAGAGGCTTTCTTGGGGCGTTTCTTTCCCTGAGAACTGAGAGAGGCCATGGTATGTGAGTTCCTCACACTTAAGCAAGATTCTCTAAGTGTTCATGAATATGGGTTGAAGTTCACCCAACTATCCCGTTATACTCCGGAGATGGTTAAGGACATGAAGGGTAGAATGAGCTTGTTTGTTGCTGGGTTGGGCTGTCTATCAAGAAAAGAGGGCAGGGCAACGATGTTGATAGGTGACATGGACATATCAACATTGATGGTTTATGTGCAGTAGGTTGAGGAAGAGAAGATAAGAGACATGGAAGAGTTCAGAAATAAGAAAGTGAAGACAAGGAATGAGTCTGGGCAGCAGAAGGGTAGTGTGAGTCGTTTGTCCTTTCAAAAACAAAAGGGACCTGCACCATCATCTGCTAGTGAACCTACACCCTGAAAGAAAGGTGAGTTTAATGGCCAGAATTTGCAGAACTTCAGAGCTAGACCAACACAGTCTCAAGGTAGTGTGGCAAAAGAGGTAGTTGGGCTCTTGTATGTGTTAGGTGTGGTATAAACCACTCAGGTAAGTGTCGTGATGGCCATACATGTTGTTTCAAGTGTGGGCAAGAGGGACACTTCATGAAAGAATGTCCTAAGAATAAGCAAGGTAGTGGAAACCCGGGTAATAGAGCCAAGTCTTCATCAATTGCTCCACCAGATAGGGCTACACCTAGAGGAGCTACTTCCGGCACTGGCGGAGGAGCAAACCGCCTCTACGCGATCACTAGTCGCCAAGAGCAAGAGAACTCTCTAGATGTTGTCACTGGTATGATCAAAGTCTTTGATGTTGATGTTTATGCTTTGCTAGACCCAGGAGCAAGTTTATCTTTTGTAACCCCTTATGTTGCAAATAAGTTTGATGTTATTCCTGAGAAACTTTGTGAACTCTTTTGTGTCTCTACAGCTGTTGGGGAGTCTATTCTAGCTGAGCGAATTTATCGTGATTGTGTCATTTCTATCAATCACAAAGACACCATGGCTGATTTAGTTGAGTTAGATATGGTAGATTTCGATGTCATTTTAGGTATAGACTGGTTTCATTCCTGTTATGCATCAATAGATTGTAGAACTCGAGTTGTCAAGTTTCAGATTCCTAATGAGCCAGTCATAGAGTAGAGTAGTAGTTCAGCAGTGCCTAAGGGTCATTTCATTTCGTACCTTAAGGCGGGAAAGTTAGTTTCGAAGGGTTGTATCTATCACTTAGTCCGAGTTAATGACTCTAGTGTTGAGGTACCTCCCATTCAGTAAGTTCCTATAGTAAAAGAGTTTCCAGAAGTCTTTCCTGATGACCTACCCGGAGTCCCTCCTGAGAGAGAAACATACTTCGGCATAGACATCATTCTGGATACTCATCCTATCTCTATTCCTCCATACAGAATGGCACCTGCAGAGTTGAAAGTATTGAAAGAGTAGTTATAGGATATCTTAGATAAGGGCTTTATTCGACGAAGTGTTTTACCTTGGGGCGCTCCGGTCTTATTTGTGAGAAATAAAGATGGTTCCCTTAGGATGTGTATATATTACCGTCAGTTGAACAAGGTTACCATCAAGAATAAGTATCCTCTTCCAAGAATTGATGATCTTTTCGATCAGCTTTTGGGTGCTTCCTGTTTTTCGAAAATTGACCTTAGATCAGGCTATCATCAGTTAAGAGTAAGGGAATGTGATATCTTAAAGAAAACTTTTAGAACCCGATATGGTAATTATGAGTTTTTTGGTCATGTCCTTTGGTTTGACTAATGCACCAGCAAGGTTCATGGATCTTATGAATAGAGTCTTCAAACCTTATTTAGATATATTTGTTATCTTCTTTTGATGACATATTAATCTATTCAAGGAATGAAGAAGATCATGCAAGTCGTCACAAAATAGTTCTTCAGACTTTGAAAGATAAGGAATTATATGCTAAATTCTCTAAGTGTGTGAATTTTTTTTTGAGTTTGTGGCATTCTTAGGCCATATTGTGTTTGGAGAGGCAATTAAAGTTGATACTCAGAAAATTGAGGCAGTGTAGAATTTGCCTAGACCCACATCTCCAACTGATATTAGGAGTTTCTTGGGTTTGGCTGGCTGTTATAGAAGGTTTGTTGGGGGGTTTTTCATCCATTTCATCCCTTTTGATGAAGTTGACTCATAAAACAGTGAAATTTCAATGGTTTGAAGCTTGTGAGAAAAGCTTTCAGAAATTAAAGAAAAGGTTGACTACTTCTCCAGTTTTGACTTTATCGGAAGGTACTCAAGGTTTTGTGGTGTATTGTGATGAATCTAGAGTTGGTTTGGGTTGTGTATTAATGCAGAATGGCAAGGTTATAGCTTATGCCTCCAAACAGTTGAAAGTTCATAAGAAGAACTACCTAACCCATGACTTAGAGTTGGCTGCTGTGGTATTCACTTTGAAGATATGGCACCATTATTTGTATGGTGTTCATGTTGATATATTCACTGATTTTAAGAGCCTTCAATATGTGTTCACTCAGAAAGAGTTTAATCTCAGACAAAGGAGATGGTTAGAGTTACTCAAGGATTATGACATGAGTATTCTTTATCACCCAGGTAAGGCTAATATTTTTGCTGATGCCTTGAGCAGGTTGTCTATGGGTAGTACCGCCCATGTTGAGGAAGAAAAGAGAGAGTTAGAAAAATATGTGCATAGGTTTGCACGCTTAGGAGTACGACTTATGGATTCCACAGAAGGAGGAATAGTGGTGACGAATTGGATCAAATCATCACTAGTGTCAGAAGTTAAAGAAAAACAAGACCAACATCCCATTTTGCTTGAGTTGAAGGCAAATGTTGAAGAGAAAAAAGTATTAGCTTTTGAACAAGGGGGACATGGCATTTTGATAAATCAAGGTAGATTGTGTGTACCTATGGTGGATGGACTCCACGAGAGGATCATGGAGGAAGCTCATAGCTCCAGCTATTCCATTCATCCGGATTCCACAAAGATGTATAGTGACTTGAGAGAGGTATAGGACGGTCCTTGGTAACGTGAGGTAAAACGTTGTACCATCACTTAGGCTCATAGTGATGGTTGTCGGTTAGAGAATCTCCCACAAAAGTTAAATTACTTTTTATATGAGTAAAGTTAAGTTTGTTATTGTTTTATCTTTAAAAGAACTAAGATTGTTTTCAGTTGTTTTATAAGCTCTATAAATATATCACATGTGTTTTATTGCTTTATATTGAAGTGTGTTATTCATGAGTTGAGAAGAGCCAAGGTAAGTGTTTCTTTCATAATCTCTTTCAATCCTGTGTATGTTAGCATTCCAACTCGCATACTCATACATTCAATGTACTGATGTCAGTTGTCCTGCATCGTATTATGATGCATACACAGGTAACCAGGATCAACATCAGCACCTCGTTGATCCAAATTAAGCATTCAGAGTCTGTTGGTGAGCCTCATTGCATCTCAGAGAACTCTTGTATTTGCTTTCTAGTTTAGTACATTAGGATGTTGTGGGGTTTGTGCCAACATCCATCTCATTTGTTTTAGAGGCTTCTAAGACAGTTAGTAGTTCAGTAGTCTTTACTTTATCATTCTTATGTTAAAGACTTAGGTTGCCATTTTTGGCCAAGTTGAATGTTTGATTCTTTTAACACTCTAAGTTATATTATTTAGTTGTTTGAGTAAGTGCATTTGGTCATAGTAAAAATGCTAAAGTCTTCCACTGAGTTAAGTAAGCCAGGCCAAGGGTTTGCTTGGGGCCATCAATGGTTCTCGAGTGCCAGTCCCACCTAGGGTATAGACTCGGGGCTTGACAAACTTAGTATCAGAGCCCAGAGTTCAAGAGTCCTATAGAGTCTATGAAGTCGTGTCTGTAGAGTCCTAGTTATCGGTGTGAAGCGTGCCACATCTATAATTAGGAGGCTGTAACATTTAGGAATTCCTTCACTTCTTTCACACTCATTTCTTGCGTTAGAGTCTATCTATAAAAAGTTTCCCTCTAATTCGTGCCTGCGCATGTTTTAGTTAATCATGCCTTCACGATGAGCAGTCACAAGTCATCCAGTTAGGATAAATGTTGTGGAACAAGAGTTACCCAATGCACCTGAAGTGCAACCACAAGGATAAGTTACTAATGTTTAGATCAGAGAGCCTATAAGGATGATCAGTCAAGTTGTGACCAAACAAGCTGGGTAGAAAAGAGAAGCTCGACAAGAAGAGGCTCACACTTCAAAGATTCGTGAGTTCTTGAGGATAAATCCTCCTAGTTTCACTGGTTCAAGCACTGCAGAGGATCCAGAGAACTTCATCGAGGAACTGAAAAAGGTGTTCAATGTGATGAATGTTATTGATACTGTGAGAGTTGAGCTAGTTGCATATCAGATGAAAAATGTTTCTAGGACTTGGTTTGATCAGTGGAAATGGGGTAGAGCTGATGATGCACCACCTGCGAGTTGGGCATGTTTTGAAGAGGCTTTCTTGGGGTATTTCTTTCCTCGAGAACTGAGACAGTCCAAGGTATGTGAGTTCCTCACACTTAAGCATGATTCTCTAAGTGTTCATGATTATGGGTTGAAGTTCACCCAACTATCCCGTTATACTCCAGAGATGCTTAAGGACATGAAGAGTAGAATGAGCTTGTTTGTTGCTGGGTTGGGCCGTCTATCAAGCAAAGAGGGCAAGGAAGCGATGTTTATAGGTGACATGGACATATCAAGGTTGATCGTTTATGTGAAGCAGGTTGAGGAAGAGAAGTTGAGAGACAGGGAAGAGTTCAGAAATAAGAAAGCGAACACAGGGAATGAGTCTGGGTAGCAGAAGGGTAGTGTGAATCATTCGTCCTTTCAGAATAAAAAGGGACATGCACCATCATATGCTAGTGAACCTACACCCAGAAAGAAAGGTAAGTTTAATGGCCAAAATTCGAAGAACTTCAGAGCTAGACCAGCACAGTCTCAAGGTAGTGTGGCAAAGGAGGTAGTTGGGCTCTTGTATGTGTTAGGTGTGGTATAAACCACTCATGTAAGTGTCGTGATGGCCATACATATTGTTTCAAGTGTGGACAAGAGGGACAATTCATGAAAGAGTGTCCTAAGAATAAGCAAGGTAGTGGAAACCCGGGTAATATAGCACAGTCTTCATCAGTTGCTCCACCAGACAGGGTTGCACCTAGAGGAGCTACTTCCGACACTGGCGGAGGAGCAAACCACCTCTATGCGATAACTAGTGGCCAAGAGCAAGAGAACTCTCCAGATGTTGTCATTGTTATAATCAAAGTCTTTGCAGTTGATGTTTGTGCTTTGCTAGACTCAGGAGAAGGTTTATCTTTTGTAACCCCTTATGTTGCAAATAAGTTTGATGTTATTCCTAAGAATCTTTGTGAACCCTTCTGTGTCTCTACACCTGTTGGGGAGTCTATTCTAGCTGAGCGAGTTTATCGTGATTGTGTCATTTCTATCAATCACAAAGACACCATGGCTGATATAGTTGAGTTAGACACGGTAGATTTCGATGTCATTTTAGGTATAGACTGGTTTCATTCCTGTTATGCATCAATAGATTGTAGAACTCGAGTTGTCAAGTTTCAGATTCCTAATGAGCCAGTCATAGAGTGGAGTAGTAGTTCAGCAGTGCCTAAGGGTCATTTCATTTCGTACCTTAAGGTGGGAAATTTAGTTTCAAAGGGTTGTAACTATCACTTAGTCTGAGTTAATGACTCTAGTGTTGAGGTACCTCTCATTCAGTAAGTTCCTATAGTAAAAGAGTTTCCAGAAGTCTTTCCTGATGACCTACCCGGAGTCCCTCCTGAGAGAGAAACATACTTCGGCATAGACATCATTCTGGATACTCATCATATCTCTATTCCTCCATACAGAATGGCACCTGCAGAGTTGAAAGTATTGAAAGAGTAGTTAAAAGATCTCTTAGATAAGGGCTTTATTCGACGAAGTGTTTTACCTTGGGGCGCTTCGGTCTTATATGTGAGAAATAAAGATGGTTCCCTTAGGATGTGTATATATTACCGTCAGTTGAACAAGGTTACCAACAAGAATAAGTATCCTCTTCCGAGAATTGATGATTTTTTCGATCAGCTTCAGGGTGCTTCATGTTTCTTAAAAATTGACCTCAGATCAGGCTATCATTAGTTAAGAGTAAGGGAATGTGATATTCCAAAGACAGCTTTCAGAACCCGATATGGTAATTATGAGTTTTTTGGTCATGTCCTTTGGTTTGACTAATGTACCAACAACGTTCATGGATCTTATGAATAAAGTCTTCAAACCTTATTTAGATATGTTTGTTATCATCTTTATTGATGACATATTAATCTATTCAAGAAATAAAGAAGAGCATGCTAGTCATCACAGAATAGTTCTTTAGAATTTGAAAGATAAGGAATTATATGCTAAATTCTCTAAGTGTGAATTTTGGCTTGAGTCTGTGGCATTCTTAGGCCATATTGTGTCTGGAGAGGGAATGAAATTTGATACTCAGAAAATTGAGGCAGTGTAAAATTTTCCTAGACCCACATCTCCAACTGATATTAGGAGTTTTTTGGGTTTGCCTGTCTATTTTAGAAGGTTTGTAAAGGGTTTTTCATCCATTTCGTTCCCTTTGACGAAGTTGACTAAAAAAAACAGTGAAATTTCAATGGTTTGAAGCTTGTGAGAAAAGCTTTCAGGAATTAAAGAAGAGGTTGACTACTGCCCCAGTTTTGAGTTTACCGGAAGGTACTCAAGGTTTTGTGGTGTATTATGATGCATCTAGAGTTGGTTTGGGTTGTGTATTAATGCAGAATGGCAAGGTTATAGCTTATGCCTCCAAACAGTTGAAAGTTCATGAGAAGAACTACCCAACCAATGACTTAGAGTTGGTTTCTATGGTATTCGCTTTGAAGATATGGCACCATTATTTGTATGGTGTTCATGTTGATATATTCACGGATCATAAGAGCCTTCAATATGTGTTCACTCAGAAAGAGTTTAATCTCAGACAAAGGAGATGGTTAGAGTTACTCAAGGATTATGACATGAGTATTCTTTATCACCCAGGTAAGACTAATGTTGTTGCTGATGCCTTGAGCAGGTTGTCTATGGGTAGTACCGCCCATATGGAATTGAAGGAAGTGGCTCTTAAAAAGTCTTTTAACGCTTTCTACCAAGGGGGAGATGGTGTACTTCGGTATCAAGGTCGTTTGTGTTCTCCCAATGTTGATGATTTGAGGGAGTAATTTTTATCGGAAGCCCATAGTTCTTGATATTCCATTAACCCGGGAGCCACCAAGATGTACCATGACTTGCGGGAGGTCTATTGGTGTAATGTGATGAAGAAGGGTATTACAAAATTTGTGGCTAAGTGTCCTAATTGTCAACAAGTAAAAGTTGAGCATCCAAAGCTGGGAGGTTTATCTCAAGATATTAGTATTCCTACTTGGAAGTAGGAAGATTTGAAAATGGACTTTATTGTTGGTTTACCCTGCACCCGGCGGCAACATGACTCAATTTGGGTTATTCTAGATCGAATGACAAAATTGGCTCATTTCATTCTCGTCAAGGTTTCTTATTCAGCGGAGGACTATGCTAAGTTGTACTTGGGGAAATTGTTAGGTTTCATGGGGTGCCTTTATCCATTATCTCCGATCGGAGTACCCAATTCACTTCTCACTTTTGGAAATATTTCCAAAGGGGCCTTGGTTCTCGTGTTAATCTTAGTACAACATTTAACCCTCAAACTAATGAAAAAGCAGAGTGCACTGTCTAAACTTGAAAATATATGTTGAGAGGTTGTGTGATTGAATTCAAGGGAAATTGGGATGACCATTTGCCTTTCATTGAGTTTGCTTATAAAAGTAGCTACCATTCAAGTATTGGTATGACTCCATTTGAGGATATTTATGGTAGGAGGTGTAGATCTTCTATAGGTTGGTTTTAAGTTGATGAGGTTGCCTTCATAGGTCCCGAGTTTATACATGGGGCCATGGAGAAAATCTAGCTTATTAGAGAAAGGTTAAAAATAACTCAAAGTGAACAAAATTCTTATACCGATGTTTGAAGGAGAGACCTTGAGTTTGATGTACATGATTGGGTCTACTTGAAAATCTCACCCATGAAGGGTGTGATGAGGTTCTGAAACAAAAGGGAAGCTTAGTCCCAGTTATGTGGGCCCATATCAGATTTTGAGGCATATTGGTAAAGTTGCTTATAAAATTGATTTGCCTAATGATTTGGCATCGGTACATCCGGTTTTCGATGTCTCATTGTTGAAGAAATTCATTGGAGATCCGACATCCATTATTACATTGGAAGGGTTAAGAGTCAAAGAGGATCTTTCTTATGAAGAAGTTTCGGTTGAGATTTTGGACCGACAAGTTACAAAGTTGAAAAATAGTTGCTTTCGTAAAGGTTCTTTTGAGGAATCTGTTAGTTGAGGGTGCTACTTGGGAAACCAAGACTGATATGATGTCCTGATACCCTCATCTCTTTCCATCGAACACCACTTTAGCTTGAGATATTTAGTTCCTCATTGTGCATCTTTATGTCTTAGTCATCCTCATATTTCCTCATGCATGCATGCTCATGAAAACTTGATTTTTAAGAAAATGAGGTTACTTGATTGTCATGATTATATGCATTTGAGTGTGATTTCCATGTATACCCTTTGAAATGATGTTTTGACTATGTTTGAGCTTGGAGTTGATGACACCACCTTGGTTATGTGTTTTTATGAAGTTGTATTTTTGTTGGGTTGTTAGATCTTCTTGCTACCCTCTTTATAATGTCTTGAGTTTCATTTAAGGACGAATGTTCCTAAGGGGGAGATATTGTGACACCTCGAATTTGGAAAGGGAGAAAAATGCAGTTTTTGGGCTAGTGTTTGTGTCTATAGGTCCCATCTACGGACCGTAGAAACTTCTACGAGCCATACATGGCTACTGTAGGAAGTGAGAAAATTATTTTTTCAGAACAAGTCCCAGTATCCTTTTTTCTGGTTCACCAAGATAGTCTATCATTCCATGTATGAGTCGTAGATAGGTCTCATAGGTCAGCCCCATAGTTAGTGAAATTTTAAAGTTTAAACTTAGTTCTATGGTTAGCATGTACTGTCTATAGAAAGACCTATAAGTCGTACATGCGTTTCGTCGAATGTTGGCCAAATTAAGAGTCTCTGACCACTCTCTACGGTTGACCAGTACGGTCGGTAGAAGGACCTATAGACCGTTGGTCCAAATTGTAGATGGTGATCGGTAGTTATTTTGAAGGGCTTTCTAGTCTTTTTCCTAATATATTAATGCCTAAACTATATCGTTTTTGTAACACCCCATAACTAGAAAGAACTAGAAAGAAGTTAAAAAGTGAAAATAGTCATTTTTGGAAAGAATATAAAAATCTGGAAAATTTGTTAAGTATGTTAAGTTGGCTTTTTGGTCAACTTCAAACAACCATAACTCCTAGATCAGGATGAGTTAGGTGTTTTTTCAGAAATCGTAGGAAATATCTTGGAATAATCTTTCCAACGCCGCCGAGTTTGCGCGATTCCGAGTTCGTATGAGTGAGATATGACCATTTGAGGTTAGGCTGTTCAAACAAAAAAGAGTCTAAAACCGGATTTTGGAAGGGTATTTTAGTCTTTTCCGTACCCAATTATTTTAGTCCATTTTTAGGAGTTTAATTGTGGTCAAATCAGAATTTGGTCAGTTTAGAAAATTGGAAATCTACGCTAGGGCTTGGAGAAAGTAGAAAAGAGGACAAAGAAGGAGAAAAGGTAAGATTCAGCAAGAACGTTCAAGTTTGATTGTGGATTTCGCCAAGGATTCAATCCTACGAGGTATGTGAGATCACATAGCGTTGGGTTAGTTCCCCCATGTTCCAAACATGTTTAATTCAACGTTATTTTCGTCCAAAAATATTGAGAATGTGATGTTCTTGAATTGTTTTCATTCTTGAACTTATATGGAGATTGATGGGTTTTCTTGAGATGATTTAGCGATGTTAAGAGTTGTTTCGAGTTAGATTCTAGTGTACATGTTTTGGGTATCTGAATTTAAGAAGATATTGAGAAAACGAATTGGGTTTAATCGAACTAAGGTCAGAAATCGGGAAGAAAAATTCATCAGATTCACCTGGGAGGGTCTGGCGCGACGCACCCCATCTGCGCCAGAGAGGCTGAGGCGGCGTGCCTGCAGTGCGCCAAAACGAGCCCTAGTAACTTAGGGATGGTGCAGCGTACCAGGGACGCGCCGGGGTCGTCTGCCCCTACCCATTTTTTTGTCGTTTAGCCCATTTAAATCCTTCTAAAGTGTACTAACACTTTCTATTGATTCTAATTACTCTAAATGATTTCTAAACATCTAGAAATCATCCAGAAACATGAATCATAACCTTGAATCCTTAAATTCAAATTCAAGGAAAGTTAAGAGCCAAGTCTAGGAAGTTCTTAGAGTCCTTTTAATAAGTCTTTTGCAAATACTTTTAACTTGGTTTTAAGAGTTAAAGTTCAAGTTGAATAAAGAGTAAAGAGTAAAGAATGAACTTCATTTCTTCAAAGAGTGTATGGGGACTATGTATTCCCAAAGAGTTTAAAATGTTTTCACATTTAAACAAGAAAAGGAAACCTTGATTTCCAAAGTTGCTTTGAGCTAGTTTTCAGAAAAGAGTAAATGCTTTCACAATTAAGCAAGTGGGGAAACTTTTATTTCCAAGATAGCCTTTGAGCTAAGTTTTTGAGCAATTATCTCAAATCACAGAAAGAAGTATGTTTTTAAACATAAGAGCTAGTTTCATATTTTGGGAATAGTATTGAGCATCGACATGGGGGAGAGTTCAGACAACTCCCAGCCCCCATAAGCCATGTGGCCACCATGGGTAGAAAAGGGTCATACTTTTTAGTTGATTTCTTTAGTGCTTTTTAGCATAGACTAGTGGATCCACTTAGTAGTCAGGTTCTATACCCTCGGCAAGGTATAGGACGACCCTGGCAGCGTGAGGCAAAATGCTCTATCATCACAATATCTCTTAAGTTATGGTTGTCGGTTAGAGAAACTACCACAGAAGTAATTGTATTCTTATATACACAGTTTAATTATATTTTTACATACATTTCAGAGTTATAATTGTATCTTTGTATACATACAGAGTATTAGTGTATTTCCAAATTACACAGAATTGACATCCATATTTTAAACGACTTTTATTTATATTGCACCTGTTTTAAACTGCTTTATATTGAAATGAGTTCATTTAAGTTGAGTTGAGTTGAGCCTGGTAAGATTTTTAGTTCCTTTCAAGCTTATGTCTTATTTTAGAATTTCCCTCGCATACTCGTACATTCAATGTACTGATGATATTTGTCCTGCATCTTCTTATGATGCAGACACATGTAACTAGGTTCAGGATCCAGCGCAACATTTATCCAGTTAAGCACTCAGAGTCTGTGGTGAGCCTCCTTACTTTCCAGATGATCCCTTTCATTGCTTTCAATATTAATATTAGTTCATTAGGATGTCATGGGTATTGTCCCTACATCCATCTCAATTGTTTAGAGGTTTCATAGATAGTCAGATGTTTGTTCTTGAGTTTCTATTTCCTGTTTTAATGGTTGAGACTTGAGTTGCCATTCTTGGCCAGTGAATGTTATCTTGATAAATTCTAAATGTTTATTGAGCAATTTAGTTTACTTTTACAAGTATTTTTCTTCATGAATTAAGTCTTCCGCTGAGTAAGTAAGCCCAAGGGTTCGCGTGGGGCCAACAATGGTTCTCGAGTGCCAGTCTCACCCAACGTATAGGCTCGGGGCATGACAAACTTGGTATCAGAGCCCAGAGTTCAAGAGTCCTAGGGAATCTACGAAGCTGTGTCTGTAGAGTCCTAGTTATTGGTGTGAAGTGCGCCACATCTATAATTATGAGGCTGCAACACTTAGGAAATTATCTCACTTCTTTCATACTATTTTTATGTGTTAGAGTTTGATCTCTAAAAAGTTTCCTTCTAACTCGTGCTTGTGCGTGTCTTTCAGATCATGCCTCCAGGAAGAGCAGTCAAAGGTCATCCGGCTAGGAGGAATGTTGAACCACAAGAAGAAGGGGTACCTAACGCACCAGAAGTGCAACCCCAAGGAGAGTGCATCACTGCTGAGTTCTGTGAGGCTATCTGGATGTTGAGCCAAGTTGTGACCAACAAAGCTGGGCAGCAGAGAGGGAATTGACAAGAAGTAGTTAACACTTCGAGGATCCGCGAATTCTTAAGGATGAATCCTCCAAGATTCACAGGTTCAAGTGTTATTGAGGATCCAGAGAATTTTGTTGAAGAACTTAAGAAAGTTTTCGAAATCATGCATGTTGCTGATGCTGAAAGGGTGGAACTAGTTGCATACCAGATGAAGGGTGTCACTAGGATATGGTTCGACCAATGGAAGAAGAACCGGTTTGTGGGAACACCACCTGTGAGCTAGGATTTGTTTGAGGAGGCCTTCTTGGGATGTTTCTTGCCCTCGTGAGCTAAGAGAAGCAAATGTATGAGAGTTCCTCACTCTTAAGACGGATTCTTTAAGCATTCATGAGTATAGTTTGAGGTTCACACAACTTTATCGGTATGCTCTAGAGATGGTTGCTGACATGAAGAGTAGAATGAGTTTGTTTGTTGTTGGGTTGTCTCGTCTGTCGAGTAAGAAAGGTAAGGTTGAAATATTAATAGGTGACATGGATATAGCAAGGTTGATGGTTTATGTGCAGCAGGTTGAGGAAGAGAAGTCGAGGGATAGAGAATACTTTAAGAATAAGAGAGCTAAGACAGGGAATAAGTTTGGGCAGCAGAAGAATAATGCCAACCGGTCATCCTTCCAATAGAAACAGAAGGGACTTACTCCATCATCTACTAGTGCACATGCACCTAAGAACAAAAGTGAATACAATAGTCAGAATTTCAGAGCAAAACCTGCTTATTCTCAGGGAAGTGTGGCACAAGGGGGTAGTAAGTTGCATGCATGTGCTAAGTGTGGTAGGAACCACTCAGGTACGTGTCATGATGGATCCACTGATTTCTTTAAGTGTGGCCAGAACGGTCACTTCATGCGAGAGTGTCCAAATAACAAGCACGGTAACAGTAATAGGAGCAATAGAGCCCAGTCTTCTTTAGTTGCTGCACCAGCTAGAGTTGCACCTAGAGGAGCTACTTCAGGTACTGGCGGAAGAGCAAACTGCCTATACGCTATCAACTGTCTCCAAGAGCAAGAAAATTTGCCAGATGTTGTCACTGGTATGATCCAAGTCTTTAATTCTAATGTTTATGCTTTGCCAGACCTAGGAGCGAGTTTATCCTTTGTAACTCCGTATGTTGTGATGAATTTTGATGTTATACCTGAACAACTTAGTGAACCCTTCAGTGTTTCTACACTTGTTGGTGAGTCAATTCTAACAGAGAGAGTCTATCGTGATTGTCATGTTTCTGTCAATCATAAGAGTACCATGAAGGATTTAGTTGAGTTAGAAATGGTAGATTTTGATGTCATTCTTGGTATGGACTAGCTTCATGCATGTTAAGCCTCAATTGATTGTAGAAATCGTGTTGTCAAGTTTCAGTTTCCAAATAAGCCAGTCTTAGAGTGGAGAAGTAGTTCAGCAGTGCCTAAGGGTCGTTTCATTTCATACCTTAAGGCAAGAAAGTTAGTTTCTAAGGAGTGTGTCTATCACTTGGTCCGAGTTAATGACTCTAGTGTTAAGATACCTCATATTCAGTCAGTTCCAGTAGTAAAAAAGTTTCCATAAGTCTTTCCAGATGATATTCCCGGAGTCCCTCCTAAGAGAGAAACAAACTTCGGTATAGACATTCTTCTAGATACTCATCCTATATCTATTCAGCCATATAGAATGGCACTAGCAGAGTTGAAAAAGCTTAAAGAACAGTTGAAACATCTCTTTGTTAAGGGATTTATTTGACCAAGTGTCTCACCTTGGGGTGCTCCCGTCTTATTTTTGAGAAAGAAAGATGGTTCCCTTAGGATGTGTATAGATTACCGCCAGTTAAACAAGGTTACCATCAACAATAAGTATCCTCTTCTGAGAATCGATGATATTTTCGATCAGCTTCAGGGTGCTACATGTTTCTCTAAGATAGACCTCAGATCTGGCTACCATCAGTTAAGAGTAAGGGAATGTGATATTCCAAAGACAGATTTCAGGACCCTTTATGGTCATTATGAGTTCCTAGTTATGTCCTTTGGTTTGACCAATGCGCCTGCAACATTCATGGACCTTATGAATAGAGTATTCAAACCTTATTTAGATATGTTTGTTATCGTCTTCATTGATGACATACTAATATATTCGAGGAATGAAAAAGATAAAAAAGATAATGCTAGTCATCTTAGAAGAGTTCTCCAAACTCTAAAGGATAGAGAGTTGCATGCCAAGTTCTCTAAGTGTGAGTTTTCGCTTGAGTTTGTGGTGTTCTTAGGCCATATTGTGTCTGGAGAGGGAATTAAAGTTGATACTTAGAAAATTGAGGTAGTGCAGAATTGGCCTAGACCCACATCTCCAACTGATATTAGAAGTTTCTTGGGTTTGGCTGGCTATTATAGAAGGTTCGTAGAGGGGTTCTCATCTATTTCATCCCCTTTGACCAAGTTAACTCAGAAGACAGTGACGTTTCAATGGTCTGAAGCTTGTGAGAAAAGCTATCAGGAATTGAAAAAGAGGTTGACTACTACCCCAGTATTGACCTTACCAGAAGGTACGCAAGGCTTTGTTGTATATTGTGATGCGTCTAGAGTTGATTTGGATTGTATGTTAATGCAGAATGACAAGGTTATAGCTTATGCCTCCAGACAGTTGAAAGTTCATGAGAAGAATTACCCAACCTATGATCTAGAATTGGCTGCCGTAGTATTTGCTTTGAAAATATGGCGCCATTATCTTTATGGTGTTCATGTGGATGTTTTCACCGATCACAAGAGCCTTCAGTATGTGTTCACTCAAAAAGAACTTAATCTAAGACAAAGGAGGTGATTAGAATTACTCAAGGATTATGACATGAGTATTCTTTATAACCCAGGTAAGGCTAATGTTGTTGCTGATGCCTTGATCAGGTTGTCTATAGGTAGTACCGCCCATTTTGAGGAAGATCAGAAAGAGCTAGAAAGAGATGTGCATAGACTTGCACGCTTGGGAGTCCGACTAATGGATTCCACAGAACAAGGAGTGGTGATGATGAATGGGGCTAAATCATCATTAGTGTCAGAAGTAAAAGAGAAGCAAGACCAAGATCCTATTTTGCTTGAATTGAAGGCAAATATTCATAAGCAAAAAGTATTAGCTTTTGAACAAGGGGGAGATGATGTGTTGAGGTATCAAGGTAGGTTGTGTGTACCAAGGGTGGATTAACTCCAAGAGAGGATCACAGAGGAAGCTCATAGCTCGAGATATTCTATCCATCCGGGTTCCACAAAAATGTATAGTGACTTGAGAAATGTTTATTGGTGGAGTAGTATGAAGAAGGGCATTGCAGAATTTGTGGCCAAGTGTCTGAATTGTCAACAATTTAAAGTAGAGCACCAAAGGCAAGATGGTATGGCTCAAAATATAGAACTTCCAGAATAGAACTGGGAGATGATTAATATGGATTTCATCACAGGCTTACCAAGGTCTCGCATGCAACATGATTTGATTTGGGTGATTTTTGATAAAATGACAAAATTAGCCCACTTTTTGCCGGTAAAGACCACCCATACAACAAAGGACTATGCCAAGTTGTATCTTCAAGAGGTAGTTAGACTTCATGGGGTGTCGATTTCAATTATTTCAAATAGAGGTGCATAATTTACTGCACAGTTATGGAAATCTTTTAAGAAAGGCTTGGGTTCAAAGGTGAACTTTAGTACTGCTTTTCATCCTCAGAAAGATGGTCAAGCAGAGCGCACTATTCAGACCTTAGAGGATATGTTGAGGGTTTGTGTGATTGATTTCAAAGGTAATTGGGATGATTACCTACCTTTTATTGAGTTTTCTTACAACAATAGTTACCACTGTAGCATCCAAATGGCTCCTTATGAAGCTCTTTATGGGAGAAGATGCAAATCTCCTATTGGATGGTTTGAAGTTGGTGAAGTAGGGTTGATAGGACCAAATTTAGTTCATCAAGCTATGGAGAAGCTGAAAGTGATTCAAGCGAAGTTGAAAATGGCGCAGAGTCGTCAGAAATCCTACACCGATGTTAGGAGAATGGAGTTAGAGTTTGGAGTAAATGATTGGGTATACTTGAAAGTTTCACCCATGAAGGGTGTTATGAGATTTGGTAAGAAGGGGAAGCTTAGTCCCCGGTATATTTGCCTTACAGAATATCGGAAAGGGTATGTAATGTAGCTTATGAGTTGGAGTTACCATAAGATTTAGCCGCGGTTCATTCGGTATTTCATGTCTCCATGTTGAAAAAGTGCATGGGAGATCCTTCACTTATCATACCAACTGAAGATATTGGGATCAAGGATAGCTTATCTTATGAAGAGATTCCGGTTCAGACTCTAGATCGCCAAGTTCGCAAGTTGAGGACTAAGGATGTAGCATCAGTCAAAGTCGTTTGGAGGAACCAGTTTGTTGAGGAAGCTACTTGGGAACCTGAGGAAGATATGAAGAAGAGATATCCACATCTCTTTGAACCCGGAGAAATTCCAGACCAAGGTACTAATTATCTTCTTAGTACTCCTTCATTTATAAGTTAGCATGTTGTAATTGCATTGCTTGTGGGTATTTGAGCTGAATGATACATGTTACACCCGTTGCCTACTAAGAGTAAGCTCATTCAAGGATGAATGTTCCCAAGGGGGAGATATTGTACCACCCCGTAACTAGAAATAACTAGAAAGAAGTTAAAAAGTGGAAAGAGTCATTTTTGGAAAGAACATGAAAATCTGGAAAATTTGTTAAGTATATTAACTTGGATTTTTTGTCAACTTCAAACAACCATAACTCCTAGATAAAGATGAGTTAGGTCTGTTTCCAGATATCTAAGGAAATATCTTGGAATAATCTTTCCAACTCCATCGAGTTTGCGTGATTCCGAGTTCGTACGAGTGAGATATGACAATTTGAAGTTGGGCTGTTCAAATAAGGAAAGTCTAAAACCGGATTTTGGAAGGGTATTTTAGTCTTTTTCTTACCCAATTATTTTAATCCGTTTTTAGGAGTTTAATTGGGGTCAAGTAAGAATTTGGTCAGTTTAGAAAATTTGAAATCTACACTAGGGCTTGGAGAAAGGAGAAAAGCGGAGAAAGAAGGAGAAAAGGCAAGATTCATCAAGAACGTTCAAGTTTGATTGTGGATTTCACCAAGGATTCAATCCTACGAGGTATGTGAGATCACATAGCATTGGGTTAGTTCACCCACGCGCCAAACATGTTTAATTCAGCGTGATTTTCGTCCAAAAAAATATATAATTTGATGTTCTTGTGTTGTGTTCTTGAATTGTTTTCATTCTTGAACTTATATAGGATTGATGGATTTTCTTGAGATGTTTTAGCGATGTTAAGAGTTGTTTCGAGTTAGATTCTAGTGTACATGTTTTGGGTATCTGAATCTAAGAAGTTATTGAGAAAAAGAATTGGGTTTAATCGAATTAAGGTCAGAAATTGGGAAGAAAAATTCGTCAGATTCACCTGAGGAGGGCATTGCGCGGTGCCTCCATCTGCGCCAGAGAGGCTGGGGCGGCGGGCCTGTAGTGCACAAGAAGGAGCTCCAGTAACTTAGGGGTTGGCACGGCACGCCAGGGACGCACCGGGGTCGTCTGCCCCCACCTGTTTTTCGTCGTTTACCCCGTTTAAGTCCTTCTAAAGTGTACTAGCACGTCCTATTGATTCTAACTACTTTAAATGATTTCTAAACATCTAGAAACATGAATCATAACCTTGAATCCATAAATTCAAATTCAAGGAAATTTAAGAGCCAAGTCTAGGAAATTCTTAGAGTCCTTTCAAGAAGTCTTTTGCAAATTCTTTTAACTTTGTTTTAAGCTTAAAGCTCAAGTTGAGTAAAGAGTAAAGAGTAAAGAATGAAGTTCATTTCTTCAAAGAGTATATGGGGACTATGTATTCCCAAAGAGTTTAAAATGTAATCACATTTAAACAAGAAAAGGAAACCTTGATTTCCATAGAGCCTTTGAGCTAGTTTTCAGAAAAAGAGTAAATGCTTTCACAATTAAGCAAGAGGGGAAACTTTGATTTCCAAGATAGCCTTTGAGCTAAGTTTTTGAGCAATTATCTCAAATCACAGAAAGAAGTATGTTTTTAAACATAAGAGCTAGTATCATATTTTAGGAGTAGTATTGAGCACTGATATGGGGGAGAGTTCAGACAACTCCCAGCCCCCATAAACCATGTAGCCACGATGGGTAGAAAAGGTTCATGCCTTTTAGATGATTCCTTTAGTGCTTTTTAGCATAAACTAGTGGATCCACTTAATAGTCAGGTTCTATACCCTCGGCAAGGTATAGGAAGGCCCTGGCAGTGTGAGGCAAAACGGTGTATCATCACAATAGCTCTGAAGTGATGGTTGTCGATTAGAGAAACTCCCACAGAAGTAATTGTATTCTTATATACACAGTTTAATTGTATTTTTACATACATTTCAGAGTTATAATTGTGTCTTTGCATACACACAAAGTATTAGTGTATTTCCAAATTACACAGAGTTGACATCCATGTTTTAAACAACTTTTTTTTATATTGCACCTATTTTAAACTGCTTTATATTGAAGTGAGTTCATTTAAGTTGAGTTGAGTTGAGCCATGTAAGTTTTTCAGTTCCTTTCAAGCTTATGTCTTGTTTTAGAATTTCCCTCGCATTCTCGTACATTCAATGTACTGATGCCATTTGGCCTTCATCTTCTTATGATGCAGACACAGGTAACCAGGATCAGCGTCCAGCACATCGTTGATCCAGTTGAGCACTCAGAGTCTGTGGGGAGCCTCCTCGCTTTTCGGAGGATCTTTTTCATTGGTTTCAGTATTATTATTAGTTTATTAGGATGTCGTTGGTCTTGTCCCAACATCCATCTCAGTTTTTTAGAGGCTTCATAGACAGATAGATGTTTGTTCTTGAGTTTCTATTTCCTGTTTTAATAGTTAAGACTTGAGTTGCCATTCTTGGCCAGTGAATGTTATCTTGATACATTCTAAGTGTTTATTGAGAAATTCAGTTTACTTTTACAAGTATTTTTCTTCATGAGTTTAGTCTTCTGCTGAGTAAATAAGTCAGGCCAAGGGTTCTCTTGGGGCCAACAATGGTTCTCTAGTGCCAGTCCCGCCCAGGGTGTAGGCTCGGGGCGTGACAGTTTTACCTTCCACCCTAAGCCCTAAACTAACCACTTTTCAACTCATTCTCATAATTCCCTAAAACGAACCAAAGTCATCCCCCAAAATTTTCTCAAGACTACGAAAGAAGAAGAAGAGGAAGAACTAGGGCTCAACTACAAGTCTCCAATCCCCAATCTTTGTGGGATTTTGACATCAAGGTATGATAGTATTCACCTATGGAGTCCTTTCCTCCATAGGTTTCCTAAATCCTCCAATTTTACAAGTTAAAATCTCCAATTGAAATTAGGGCTTTATTCAATTTGGTGGGATCTTTTCAATTATGATCCAATTGATTGTTTTCTATCTTTTTATGTTTAATTGAAGTAATTACATTTTTTAAAAGTTGAATTCACATGAACCCATGCATGATCCATGTTTTTTAGATTTTGATCACATGATGAAGCTTAGAACTATGAAACATGAATTTATGAAGATATGCATGTTTCTTTAAGAAATTGATATAAATGATTTAAGGTTACTTTGAGAGTAATCGATGTTGTTGTTGTTGTTGTGAAAATATTTCTCACATACTACTCAAAACATGATTGTGAAAGCGTTTTCTCACAAAAAGGATTCATAAGGTTGAAAGGTTTTCTCACCAAAGTTGAATCAAGATTAAGGAGCTATTCTAAATGAACTCTAGCTTGGATTGGCTACTTAATTGTGTATTTCCATGGGATAATAAGACAAGTGAGGATTAATAACTATTTCGTGGGATTTATGTTTAACACCATGTGGACTGGTGGTGATTACCCATGTCCCATAACTATGTGCCACCATAGGTTTGTCTTAGATAGACATTAGCTAGTGGATCCACTTTAGCTCAAGTTTATGGGTCTTAGCTTGACAAGTGAGGACATGTCTTTCAGTGTAGGATACACAACAGATTCCATATTATATCTCACATGGTCTATGTCAGTTAAAAGCAAACTTCCCACAATAATGAACTAAGGTTACTTTCGTAAGTATCTCACAAGTGTTTTATAAGATGTTTAGCTTGCATTAACCATGATTATGACTTATGTTTTCTAACATGTTATTTTATGATTTAGCTTGGTCATTGTATGCCATATAAAGTCCTCCTAGCATGATTTCATGACTATTATGTATTTCTATCATACTTGGTGCATTCCATGTACTAATGCATACTTGTGCCTACATTGTTTCACAAATGTAGGGTCCGAAGCTCCTATTCCCCATACTCATGGCTAGTTGATTCGTTCGGGCTTTGAATATTGGTGAATCCTCATGATCCGAGGGTCAAGTTTATCACTTTCATGTCATTTTTCATTTTCAGACTTTGTATGTGATGTATGGGTTACATCCCAATCACTTTCCTTATGATGTAATAGATGACTTTGAGACTTATGTTTACACTTCCGTTTTTGTCAAACTCTTTTATATAAAATGCTACTTCTGAATCTTTACTTATATTATCTTGTATGATTTATGTTAAGTGGCTAGAGTAGGGTCTCTCAGGGTCCTATACGCCATGTTATGCCTAGGGTCTACTTTGGGCCATGACAAATTCTTTCCTTCTTATTCTAGGAACCAAGCATAGTCATGGATCTATATAATGTACATGAACATAGGTAAGGGGCATAATGATGATATGAAAGACAATCATAATGTCATAACAATTAAAATATGAGAAATATGCTTGAGTAGAAATGGATTGTTATATCATCATAACTCTTTCTGAATACATCACTATCTATCTGATTCTCAAGACTTCACTTGGTTCCTCACCTTATCATATCCCCCTTAGGTCCAAAGTCAACATTCCAAGTATGTGCATCTATTTCATATTCTCTAGACTGACCTATATTAACTTTATTCTAACAATCGGGCAATGCTAATCTCATGAGTACTAAACTCTCCATGTATGAAGATACTAGGATTTCTTTGAGGACTTCTTTTTAAGATACTTCTTTTAACTTCTTCATGTTTCTACATTCATCTTTCTAGAACCTCTACTCTTATTAGCAAAAGAAGTCGCTTCCTCTAGCTCTTAATAGTTTGACCTCTTTTTCTTAACCTATTAACATCACTCTTCTAATTTCATTTCTACAACTCAAATGAAAATTGAACTATATTAAGAGGTTCATCATTTTCTATATATTAACCCCTATCAACCCAACTCTTAAGGGAAATATATAATTCTCACATTATCCTACTCCACATTGGCCGCAAAAGAATACTAACTATTCACACATATAACAGCCTAAACTTAAAGTTTCAAATGACTATATTCTATCTTGGGTGTACACATATCATCGTAAGATTTAAAACTCTTTTCTAACTAAAGATTTTGTCACAACTTACTACCTCACATAGGCCATATGTGCTTTCTAGTTGAATCACCATGGTCATTGAAAACTTATCAACTTAAACTACTTCAAATGTTGACATCCACTCACTACCTAGGATTGATCTATAATAACACAATGGTATACTCTAAGTCACCTTAACCAATAACTTTCTTTGTGATACTAACATGAGATCTACGCACACTCATTACGTCTTGGCCAACACATAAGGGAATATTACCTCATTACTAACTTAGTGAGTGCATAAATTCAACTACACATACTTTACTCAATCACTATCCTAAAGGTTACTACACTTCTAACTTCAAACTTCTAAATCTGGGAAATTCTACTACTAATACTCATAACAAAACAAATCACACTATCTTTTGGGTGACAATACTACCCAAGCATTCTAGAACATAATTTCCTCTTAAAGGTATCATTTATAGAAAGGTTTGAGAAGTGGTCTGAGAGCATATTATACATTTTTATCAAGGAACGATTTAGGAGAACAAGAACAAGAGTGCATCGAATCAAATAAAGTTAAGCACACTAATGGGATCTTCTTGAGTCCTTGTGTAGTCTCTTAAAATTCTATTAGCTCTATATGAGGGTTCATATTCATAGGAATATGGACTTTACTATTTCTAGCACCTCGAAGATAAGGCATAGTTAGAGGAGTTTGACCAACACACAAATCTGTATAAGTTTCTTAGGGGAAAACTCTATTGCACGATCTAGAGTATGAAAGACATGAAACTTTTCTTAAATGTCTGCAGTCTCATTTATATAAATGGGTCGCTCACAATCATAAATAATATCCTACTAAGACAATGTCATAGACTCCCTAGGACACTTAAACTTTAGGCTCTGATACCATGTTTTTCAAGCCCTGATCCTATACCATCATCGTGGCCGGCACTCAGAACCATTGTTGGTCCCAAGAAAACCCTTGGCCTGGCTTACTACTATACTGAAGGCTAAACCACACATGTGAAAGCTTTTAAAGTATGCGCATGCAATAACTTTAGAAACAAACTCAAATAATTTATTTGAAGATCTTAAAATCTAATTAATATATATATGCCTATAAAACAATGTTGAAAGTTATAACTCGATGGAATCATCTATGAAGCCTCTAATATGCTAAAGATAAGTTACCAGGACAAGACCCTTAGATACCTGAATACTCTGCTAATAATATATACCAACTATTAATACTCAAGATAGATTGGAGCCCTCTGAAAGAGAGAAGGTCTCACCAAAGCTATATAAAGGTTGTCTTAATGATGTGTTTATTGTCATGAGTACGTGAATCTGCATTATAACACAGCACAACAACGAATTACATCAGTACATAGAATGTAAAATATGTAAAATAACTGAGTGAAACAACTATTTAAAACTCAATATACTGAGCTCAAATGAGTAACTCTAAATAAAGACTAAAACAAGGTCAACTGAAAAGTAAAACATGCAATTTCATTAACAATGAAACTTTAAAACTAAATATAGGGAATAATAACAAATATTGAAATTAATATAACATTACTTTTCTTGGGGAGTTTGTCTGACCAACAACCATCACTTTGAGCATCTGATTATACAACGTCTTCCCACGTTGCCAGAGTCATCCTATATCTTTCTAGGGTACGCGATGAATTGAAGTAATTAATACAATCTCTAAACCTTAGTAGGGGCTTTTGAGGACTAGCCCAAATCAACAACACAAACCTATCCTATGAAGGCAGCGTAGTTATGGGTTTGGATTATGTAACACCCCGTATACAAAAAGGGTCATATAGAATCTTTCCATATATTTCAGGTGATGAACCACGCCGGCAACCCACGACCCGTGGAGTAGACCAAAGATCATAGGTGTGGTCCGTGGTTGGCCTGCCTGGGTAGGGTCTGAGGGTTCAAGGCCAAGACACAACCTACGAACCGTAGGTCAAACCACGGTCTGTGGTCATGTGTCCGTGGTTTGAGACCCCAAAAATTGAGTCTCTCATCATGACCAATGGTCCACCAGGACGGGCCGTGGGTCAGACCGCGGTTCGTCGATGGTCGTCTGGAAGTTAATTTTAGGGTTAGTTGGGTCTTTTCCTAATTAATTAAATTCTATACTATGTCATTTTGCCTATATTTAGAACCCATATATAAGACTTTTTACCCCTAAATTCACCCCATTTAATTCATTCTTCCTAAATCCCAAAAGAAAACCAACTCCTCTCAAATATACTCTCTCTAGAACTTGAAGAAAGAAGAAGAAGATTCAACATAGGGTTTCAAGATAAGGTCTCAATTCCTTCATTAAAGATAGGCGATTGGACTTGAGGTATGGTAGTTTTCATCCATGGGTTTCTTCCACCCATGGAGTCCCCAAATTCATCTATTTCAAATAGTAGAAATCTCCAATTAGCTAGGGTTTTCTTCAAACACCATGGGTTCTTTTGATTATTGATCTTAATGGTTTAATTATGTCTAAATATGCATGAATTGATGATTTACAATGCTTTTATGATGTTTCCCCTATGAACCCATGCAAAGCCCCATGTTTTCCAAATTGTGATCTCCTAGAGTTAGGTTGTTGATCATGAAAGAGGAGTTTTATGATCTAAAGCATGAAGTAATAGAATTACATGAATTTATGATAAAATCCCTATCTAATGCTAGAATTCTAGATTTGGTGATTAAAAGTAGCTTTGAACCTTGAAAGGGATAACTATGAACGTATGCATGATCTTATGAAACCTATGTAAATGCTTTTAAGGGTGCTTTGAGAGTGAAGGGTCAATGTTGTTGTTGTTGTTGTTGTTGTTGTTGTGTTGTTGAAAGTTTATTCTCATAAAACACTTACAACTATGATGTGAAATATTTTATCGTATAGAAAGGATTCTTAGGTTGAAAGGCTATTCTCACCTAATTGAATCAATGAATAAGAGCTATCCTAATGAACTAGCTTGGACTGACAAGATGACATGTCTTTCCATAGATGAGGAGAATAAGTAAGAAAATGTTATTCCGTGTGAATTATGCTTAGCACCGAGTAGATAGTGACATTGAAATGAGAGCTCTCCCATTAGTAGAGGCCGGGTTCCTAGGAGAAGTCTTATGAGATGGAATCTCTCCTGTTAGTAGAGGCCGGGTTTCTAGTAACTATCTCTTTATCCCATAAACTACGTGCCCCCGTAGGATATTTAGCTAGTGGATCCACTTAAGCTAGAAGTTCATGGTTCTACCTTAGACTTAGGCTAGAATTTCATGGTTCTACCTTAGACTTAAGCTAGAAGTCCATGGTTCTACCTTAGGCAAGTAGAACAACCCTTTTCGGTGTGGGAGACACCGAGTGATCATGTTTTATCTCACATGGTATCTATGTCGGTTAAGGCTAATTTTCCACAACAAGATGATTAATGAACTAAGGTTACTTAAAGAAGCATCTCGTATATGTTCAAAGTCTCAAAGATGATTTAGCTTGCCTTGACCATGTTGTTATGACCTATGTTTTCCAACTATCTTTATTATGATGTTTAAACTTGGTAAATTCCATGTCATGAAATGAAGTGTCCTTCTTAGCATATTTTAAATGTTTTTTATCCATAGCTATCATACTTAGTGCATTTTTGTACAAACGCATACTCTTGCCTACATTTTCCCCCAAATGTAAGGTCCGATAGGCAGGGCTTCCATTTTAGTGGCTAGAGCTTGAACTTTGATTCTTTCCGAGCTTGGTGAGTCCTCATGGTTCGAGGACGTACTTTCTTTATTGTAGTTTCACTTTTGTATTTCTTTTTGAACATGATGTTTGGGCTAGGCCCATTTTTATTTGGTTGTAATAGATGGCTATGTTGAGACATGAGCTAGACTTTCAGTTTTATATAAAACTATTTTAGACTTAAAGGTAGTTTTACTCTTTATTGTTCTACTACTTTATATTATGATATGCTAAGTGGCTTGTATGGAGTCCTTCAGGGTTCTATACGCTATGCTACATCTAGGGGGTACCCCTAGGTCGTGACAAACTTGCTAATCAGAGCACAAGGGTTTGAATGGTCCTAGGATGTCTCATAAGCCACGTCTAGTAGAGTCTTATACATGAGTGTGAAGTGTGCAACATTTATGAATGAGGGGCTACAAGATGATTAGGAAACTCCACTTCTTTTATTACTCTAATGTCGTGCCATAGAGTTTAACTCTATTAATTATCTCTCCTAATCCTTATACTATGCTCTACAGGATATGTCTATATGAAGAGCTTATTCTAGAAGGAATGTGAGGGGGAATGTGGAACAAGAAGCTCATCCCCAAGCTCCTCCTCAAGCTCCGATCGATCCCTTGGCTGAATAAGTTACAAATGCGGAGTTTAGATCGGATTTTCAAGTGTTGACTCAAGACATGACGGCTCAAGCCAATAGAGTGGTGGTAGTCCCCGTGAACCCAAATGTGGGTACGGCGGCTTCAAAAGTGAGAGATTTTATGAGGAATAACCCTCTAGAATTTCATGGATCCAAAATTGAGGAAGATCCTCAAGAGTTTATCGGTGAGGTCTATAAGGTACTTGCTATCATGGGAGTGACTCCGGGAGAGAAGGAGGAATTGGCCGCCTATCAATTGAAAGGTGTTGCTCAAGTGTGGTACAACTAATGGAAAGAGGCAAGACTGGTGGGAGCGGGTCCTATTAAGTGGGAAATGTTCAAATCCACTTTTCTTGATAGATTATTTCCCCTTGAGATAAGGGAACCCAAGGTTTTAGAGTTCATTAACCTTCGTTAAGTAAGCATGAGTGTGAGGGAATATGCTCTAAAGTTCACTCAATTATTGAATTATGCTCCAAAAATAGTTGCGGATTTAAGATCTAGAATGAGTAAGTTTGTATAAGGTGTATCCGAATGGTGGTTAAAGAGTGTCGTACCTTCATCCGCATTGGTGACATGGATATCTCTCATCTCATGGTACATGCACAACAAATTGAAGAGAAGAAACTCAAAGAGAAGTCTAGAGAGGTAAAACGGGCTAAGAACGATGATGGTAATTTATCACATGCTAGATCTGATGGACATGGTCGTCTTAAGTTTCATCAAGGATTTTTTGGTCAAGGTTCCTCTAATGCTCCACCTAAGTTTAACAAGGATAGGCTGTCTAACCCTAAACCTCAAAGAGGTAATGGAGGTGGCTCTTCTTTGGGTAGGACTACTTGTGCCAAGTGTGGGAAGAAACATGATGGTAAGTGCCTAGCCAGCACGGATGGTTTCTATAGTTGCGGGAAGAGTGGTCACAAAATGAGAGATTTCCCAATGTTCATGGTAAAAGGGAGGGAAGGCAAGCAAGCTCCTCCCAGCGGTTCACATTCCAATGCTCCAAAGCAAAACCGCTTCTATGCTCTCCAAAACCGAGGCGACCAAGAGAGTTCTCCGGATGTAGTGACCAGTATGTTAAAAGTTTTTCAACATGATGTATATGTTTTGCTTGATCCCGGTGCTACTTTGTACTTTGTAACACCTTATGTGTCCATGAAGTTTGATGTGCTCCCCGATATATTATTAGAACTATTTTTCTGTCTCTACTCCTGTTGGTGATTCTGTGATGGCTACGAGGGTTTATAGAAAGTGTCCCATTTCTTGACATGTTAGACTTTGATGTCATTCTGGGGATGGATTCTCTTAATGGTCTCCTTACCAACTGCTTGGGAAGGCTTGTGGAGAAATCCTCGAATCCAGAAATATATTTTGGTAGTACTACCTTGGGTTGACATATGTTGTGGAAGGTGGAGAAGGAAGAGCATGTTGATCTTCAGGTAAATCAATAGCTACAAGTTCCTCCGGTGTTGGAACAATATTTGAACATGCATTTTGAAAGAACAAAATATTTAAAGATTAAGACACGAAATTATGTATCCCAACTGAGAAAATAAAATGATATTAACAAGAAAAACTTGCAACCTTACAACTATATACTTAATTAAAATACAAATGTAATATAAAATGGAAATGAATGTTACCTCTGTGAAAATGCTAGACATAAGCATTCCAAACTTTGGCTTTACAACCACAACCCTGCAATTGCAAATCCTAGGAGTGACATTCCGTTCTTTGACAACAATCTCTAGATTTTGTTGGGATGCACATTCGTAGGTCCATACATTCAGTGTATAAGGCATGCCATATAAACGATACATTTGTTTATGAAGATTGAAATCTTGTCTGAGTGAAGTCATCAGCTTTGAGAATGCAATTTGGTCCCAAGGATATAATTGATACCTACCATCTTCGACCATTAAGAATTCGTCAATAGATATTGAAGAATCACCAGTTTGAGTCAAAATGAATGTATGGACAAAGTACAGGATAGTTGTCTGAAGGGAAACCTGACTGTTCTCCCAATTGCCCATCAGAAAGCGCTGAACCAGACGACTCTTGCTTATACTGGTAACTGCGTCAGGAAAGTACCTTTGGAATAACCTGCTCGGAGTTGATTCTGGGTATGTAAAATCTTTAGTCTTGCCTTTGCATTTGAGACCAGTTATTAGGGTAAATTCCTTGATAGAAAAATGCAAGATACTTTCATTAGCATGTCTAATATGCAACACATTTGTGTTGTCCTGTTTCAACTCTAACAACAACAAACATTTAGTGATTTGTCCCTGAAAGTTGCATTTTGGGATGTCTAAATATGGTCCAAAAATGATAGATCTGAACAGCTCAATACCCGCATCCCCTATAGACAATTTGATTTCATCCAAGAAATTTGTGTAGTAAGGGGCACCAAACCTTAAAGGGTGTGTTGGTATCTTTTTAATAACATATTTCATTGACTGTAAAATCAAAAGACAATCATACTATTTATAATGACTACCACTAACAGTAACACTTGACTACCACTAACAGTAACTGATTCATAATAAAACATGTTTGATACATGAATAAAATACAGAATACAAAGCTTTAAATGTCTGATACATTAAATGTAAGTTGAACGTATTATATAACTTGATACATTACAATACATATCATATGATATATAAATAAAATACACCAGATCAAATTAAAGAACACTTGATTATCACTAACAATAACTGATTCATAATTAAACATGTTTGATACATGAATAAAATACATAATACCAAGAATGACCTGTCTGATACATTAACTATAAGTTGAACATATTATATAAGTTGATACATTACAATACATGATATATTCTGTGATAATATATGATATGAATACCACTTACAATAACTGAACCTTGAAACATAATCAATCCAACATATTGACTATAAAATGCTTGAATGTGTATCATGAGCAAAATGTATTTTATATGATACAATATTATAAATCTAACAAATGAATTACCAACTGTGAACTTTGCACACTTTTTTTGTTATATTTTACCCACATTTTTTTCATATTCAATACTAAACTAAAATTAGGGTTTATATGTGTCGACAAAGTACAAATTAGTTAGTATCCAACTAGGATTGAGGTTTTATATGTATTATTTTTTATCCCAATAAACAATATAGCATAACACATGAAATTAATGTATCAGTTAATTTCAATCTAACAGACCAAATGCCATACCAAGCACAAACAAGAGTAATAAATATTGAAAACACATACTTTAGGCAATGAAGGTCGGACAATATAATCGCAGGTGCTGATTCTCTTCCCTTTTTTGGGGTTTTTTTTTCAACATTTGATTTTGACGATGAAGGCACTTTCTTGTTCGACTGATTCTTCATCAATAATGGGTCATGCAAACTTTGGGATCTGTTTTCAGCCCAATTTTCATCGTCAGAATCATATACTATTCAATTAGTATTAGAAGGATTTGATGTATGATCCTGATCCATATGTACCAGGAAGAAAATCTGAAAAAAATAAAAGGAAACGAAGAAGATGAAAAGTGAGATGACAATCCTACCTCTTCAGAAGTTTGAAATTGATTGAAAGGAGAGAGAAACTTTTTGAAAGGCAAATTTGGATATGAATTTTGTAACTGCTAATATTTTGGAGTGAATTTAGGGAGAGAAAATAGGAGTGAAAGAGGGAGTGGTGAACGTGGGTTGCAGTTTATGTTTTATGTATCCGGTAGTTTTAATATTTAGGAGAAAGAAGTAATTTAAGTAATATTTTAAAATGGTAGGGAGAAATAGACAATAAGGAAATTAAAGTTGTGTATATGAGTAATTTTTCCTTAATTAAATGCATATTTATTGGACTTAAATAATTAGCCAATTATATTAATTCATAATATTTATTTGGATTAATATATGAATTTAATATAATCTGAATCATTTAAATGATTACAAAGTGATGTTATTAATTGTTTTTATTTTTTGTATCGAGTGACGTCTGGAACACAATCGAGTGCATCAACATCTTAGACATGGGGGGAAAATTAATAATTATTATGAAAAAAATAAAATAAGAGATGCTGCTGTAATTCATTAAAATGTGAGGAGGTAATCAGGTAAATATATCGCACAAGCTTAAGCCTCCAAAGTTTTTTATTTGTTGTTAATAATTTGCCATGTAAATAAACAGAAACATTCTTCTCAAGCTTTCCTTCTTAATTATCTTGATACGTATATTTACTATATTTTTTATAATATCTATTTGTACATCCAAACTGGGGTGCTAAAGTAATAAATCTTTTGTAATATCTATGATCATTTATCTGGAAATATTTGGTTGAAAATGTTATTACATACCTCCACGAAAGAAAGAAAAAAAGTTGGGCGAGCTAGGTTATAACTCATTATTTCGCTCATTTTGATCCAACTCATCTTAGCTCAAGTCATCTTCAAAATAGGATTGGACATTGATCTGTTTATCAATTTAGTTTATCTCAATGTTTTCAACTTCAACTCAAATAGTCCATTTGCCACCTCGAGTAGACATAATGTCAAACAATCCCAGGAGGTAAATAAAAGTCTCAGTAATTATATTAATTTATATATATCTATATATATATATATATATATATGTATGTATTAGCAAGTAAATTTACTATCCACACTTCAAAAGGGAAAAAAAAAGGGAAATGTATATTTTCTCTTATTATACAAGAGACAGTTTCAAGCTGAAGACGTGTCTACTTCAACAAGGCCATTTTTGAAAATCAAATTAAAAAAAGTGTTTGTTTTGTTCTACTTTAATTTAATTATTGTATAATTTTTTTCGAAGTGATGGATCCCTTTTAGATATGATTTTCAGCGTTAAATTCATATTCTTTAATTATAGCCTTATTATTTTAGAGTAAAAATTTAAAATTATTTAATTAATACCACCTAAAATTTATCAATATTAATAATATTTATTATACATTGAATGAGATGATATAATATCATTTAATTAATACCACTTAAAAATTGAATTATGAATAAATATTGGGCTCTTGTGGAGTCTTCATAACTAGTATGGCATAAAAGGACAAGGATCTCAAGAAGGAAATCCTTCTTTTTGCTTTATTCTCAAACTTTAAATATTACCCGTCTTTACAGCCAGATTCAATACATGCATTTGATGCATTTACTTAATTAAAAAAATTTGATACATTTTTAAAATTCGAATCAAAGTTACTCTATATAATCTTTGTGAAAATGTATAAACATTTTTGATTATTTAATAAATATGTAAGAACATTTAATGAATTTGTTGGATAAAAATACATCATTTTTTTAAAAAAAAATTGAATTAAGTTGAATTCATATCAAGCTTCTATGTTCACGTCTGAAGATATAAATATATATTTATTATTTATTTTATATTTGCAACATGTTCCCTAATATGAGAATACATAGTCTCTTTCTTGGCCGGCCAGGCATATAAAATTTTGTTTTTGAAAATAATAAATGACAGTGAAACTCGAACTCATCACCTAGGCTTGCTCTCCTAAATATGTTATTAAATGACCTTTATAGTTTATAGTTCACATGCAAATTCTCTTCAATGCACTTTGAGTTAATAAAATTTAAGGTCTTAAATATATATATATATATATATGGTGTAAATTTACTCAAGATAAATGACCATTTATTATTTATTTCTTTCTCTATATTATTTAGGACTATTTTTTCTTGAACTAAGGGTCTATCGAAAATAATCAATATAGTAATATGATATGTGTACATTTTATCCTTCACATACCCCGGCCCACTTTATGGGATTACACTGAGTGTGTACATCGTACTTCTTGTTGTTGCTGCCTCTCTCAACTCTGGAAAAGAAATATTCCTTGGTACTATAGGCTTAGAATATACTTTTTAAGATTTTAATATTGAACCTGGACTATATTTTTATCCAAGTGAAGGGAAAACATTTCATGCACAAATGAGATTGACTCAACGTTAAATTTTCTGTTGATACCTTTCTATTTTACCAATCATAAAGCAAATTGGACAAGATCTAGAATAACTTTATAAAATATATACCCCTCTGTCACACAAGAGCCAAAGTATTTAAAAATCTCATTATGAATTGTTATATGATTCTTTATTTTATTTTTAAAAAAAGAAGAGAATAGACATGCATAAAAAATATGAAGAAGTCGTATTATATAGTTCAAGAATAATTAGCCAGTCACCAGTGAATCCATTATTTCCAGCAAATTGATGCAAGAAAAAAAAACTTGAAGGTGGAAATTGATTAGATTTGTACATATTTAATATCAAAGTTAATTAAAAGCTTAGGTATGAGAATTAGCAAGTGAAGCCATCACTTAAACGTAAACACATGAAAAGAAAAAAGGGAAAGGTACAATATAGGATGAAAGGGAAAAGGTCTGGGGAAGGAATTACTTTTTCTTTCTTTCTAATATTCTAAAACCTTAATATTACCCATAATTGGAGCCAGATTCATTAAAAATGTCAGCCCATATCCCAGTTCAAACTCCACTTTCACATCTTGCAAGGAATTTGCTTTCCAACACAATATAAATAGGAGTGAATGTGGTAACAAGATTAAACAAAAAAGTGTAAGTGCAAGAGTACTAGTTGGAGATGATGAACAAAAATAGTTCTCAGGTTTATTAAGGTGTTCACGAGAGATCCCTTGATTACTTCATGAGGGTTTAATTACTTTGTTGTTTGATTCCCTACTGAAGTGCTTGGGGGAACTCCCGAGTTTACTTTGAAATTTAAACAAAAAGTAGACTGCAAGAGTATTCATGGAAGATGATGAATGCAATGATTCATACCTATATCTATCAAGGTGTTCTCGAGAGTTCCCTTGACCACTTCATGAGGGATTAATTTCTTCGTTTTTGTTGCCCTGCTGAAGTGTTTGGGGGAACTCTCGGGTTCACTTTGAAGTTTACAAACAAGTAAACGTGCAAGAGTAGAGGTAGATGATGAATGCAATGATTCATGGTAATAACTATCAAGGTGTTCCGGAGAGTTACCTTGACCACTTCATAAGGTCTGAATAACTGCATTGTTTGATGCTTATTGAAGTGTTTTGGGGGATCACTTCCGGATTCACTCTAAAAATTACACAAACAAGTAGAAGTGCAAGAGTACTACCGGAAAATGATGAATGCAGTGATTCATATTTATATGTATCAAGGTGTTCCCGAGAGTTCCCTTGACCATTTCATGATGGTTTAATAACTTCATTGTTTAATGACGTGCTGAAATGTTTGGGGAAACTCCCGGCTTCACTTTGAAAATTACTCAAATAAGTTGAAGTGCATAATACTAGAGGGAAACGATGAATGCAGTAATTCATGTCTACATCAATCAAGGTGTTCCTGAGAGTTTTCTTGACCACTTCATGACGGCTTAATTACTTTGTTTTATGATGCCCTGCTGAAGTGTTTGGGGGAACTCACAGGTTGACTTTGAAAAATACACAAATAAGTGAAGTGCAAGAGTACTAGAGGGAAATGATGAATACAGTGATTCGTGTCTACATTGATCAAGGTTTTCTTGAGAGTTCCCTTGACCACTTCATGAGGGATTAATTTCTTCGTTTTTGTTTTCCTGCTGAATTGTTTGGGGTAATTCCCGGGTTAACTTTGAAGTTTACACAAACAAGTAAAATTGAAAGAGTAGAGGTAGATGATGAATGAAATGAATCATGTTTACAACTATCAAGGTGTTCCCGAGAGTTACCTTGACCACTTCATGAGTTCTGAATAACTGCATTGTTTGATGCCTACTGAAGTGTTTGGGGGATCACTTCCGAATTCACTTTGAAAATTACACAAACAAGCAGAAGTGCAAGAGTACTACCAGGAAATGATGAATGAATTGATTCATATTTACATGTATCAAGATGTTCCCGAGAGTTCCCTTGACCATTTCATGAGGGCTTAATAACTTCATTGTTTAATTCTGTGCTGAAATGTTTGGGGGAACTCCCGGGTTCACTTTGAAAATTACTCAAATAAGTTAAAGTGAAGAATACTAGAGGGAAATGATGAATACAGTGATTCTTGTCTACATTGATCAATGTTTTCTTGAGAGTTCCCTTGACCACTTCTGGAGGGATCAATTTCTTCGTTTTTGTTGCCCTGCTGAAGTGTTTGGGGGAAATCCCGGGTTAACTTTGAAGTTTACACAAACAAGTAAAATTGCAAGAGTAGAGGTAGATGATGAATGGAATGAATCATGGTAACAACTATCAAGGTGTTCCCGAGAGTTACCTTGACCACTTCATGAGGTCTGAATAACTGCATTATTTGATGCCTATTGAAGTGTGTGGGGGATCACTTCCGGATTCACTCTGAAAATTACAAAAACAAGTAGAAGTACAAGAGTACTACCGAGAAATGATGAATGCAATGATTCATATTTACATGTATCAAGGTATTTCCGAGAGTTCTCTTGACCATTTCGTGAGGGCTTAATAACTTCATTGTTTAATTTCGTGCTGAAATGTTTGGGGGAACTCCCGGGTTCACTTTGAAAATTACACAAATAAGTTGAAGTGCAGAATACTAGAGGAAAACGATGAATTAATGCAGTAATTCATGTCTACATCGATCAAGGTGTTTATGAGAGTTCCATTGACCACTTCATGAGGGCTTAATTACTTTGTTTTATGATGTCCTACTGAAGTGTTTTGGGGAACTCCCAGGTTGACTTTGAAAAATACACAAATAAGTTGAAGTGCAAGAGTACTAGCGGGAAATGATGAAAGAAGTGAATCATGTCTACATTGATCAAGGTTTTCTTGAGAGTTCCCTTGATCACTTCATGAAGGCTTAATTACTTCGTCTTTTTATGTCCTACTGAAGTGTTTGGGGGGAACTCCCAAGTTCACTTTGAAATACACATAAATTATAAGTAGAAGTACAGGAGTACAAGCGAGAAATGATGAATGCAATTATTTATGTATACATCTATTAAGGTGTTCCTGAGAGTTTCCTTGGCCACTTCATGAGGGCTTAATTACTTTATTTTTAATGCCATGATAAATTAATTGGGGGAACTCCTGGTTTCACTCTAAGATATTCATAAACAAGTAGAAGTGCAAGAGTATAATCTTGAAATGATGAATGTAATGATTCATGCCTACATTTATCAAGGTGTTGTCGAGAGTTCCCTTGACCATTTCATAAGGGCTTAATTACTTCATTTTTAATGCCCTGCTGAATTGTTTGGGAACTGTCGGATTCACTTTGAAATTAACACAAAAAAGTAGAAGTGCAAGAGTACAAATTGGATATGATGAATGAAGTGATTCATGCCTACATCTATTAAGGTGATCCCAAGAGCTCCCTGATAACTTCATGAGAGATTAATTACTTCATTTTTAATGCATTGCTTAAGTGTTTGGGGGAAATCTCGGATTAACTTTGAAATTTATACAAATAAGTTGAAGTGCAAGAGTACAAGCTGAAAATAATGAATGCAATGATTCATGTCTACATCTATCAAGGTGATCCCGAGAATTTCCTTGACTTCTTCATGGTGATAAATTACGTTATTTTTTGATGTGTTGCTTAAGTTTTTGGGGAACTCCTGGGTTCAATTTGAAATATACACAAATAAGTAAAAGTGCAGAAATACTAACGGGAGATGATGAAAGCAATGATTCATGTCCACAACTATCAAGGTATTCCAAGAGTTTCTAATTTTTTATCAAACAAAAGAGCATATGTACAGAGAAAACGACAGAAGCCCAGAATGAAAAAGAAGTTGAAACCAAGAAGGCCCCAACCCAATAAAACAAAAAAAAAACTAAAGTAAAATGGGGACCAACAAGCAATTAGGAGACAACCAAAGTCTCTTCAGCTCACTCTTCAACTGTGAATACGCATCGAAGAAGAAAGGACTTTGGTCGGCACCTGGAGATAGCTGGATCAACACCAACGAGAACTTGATCATGTAAGTATCCTAGTCTGAAACTTCTTTCCTTCAAGCTCAATTAAGATTTCACCAAAGACATCTAAAATACTCACAGATGCCATGAAATCTGAATCAATGAAGACTTCTTATAGCTTTGAGAGATGAAAAGCTTCTTTTATAGGTTCGAAGCTTCCTTGTTGTCTAGAGTTCGTCAGTTAGTTCCTTTTAGATTTGCAATTTGACTAGTGATTTCTATCAACAGGCTGAGCCCTAGTGGGGCTGATACCACTGTTTAACATAGACCTCTACTCAAGATTTCATGTACATGAGCGTGAACAGACCCACAACATGCTATTAATAAACACCTGTAAGTGAACTCTTGACCAAGCTATGAAAGACTTGTTGAGATTTGCTAATTGTATATCTGTATTATTGCGCTATATGCTTATCCATGGTTGTGTCCTTTTGTATTAGATGAGTGCCGAGCTTTGAACTTGTTGATCGTATTGGGTGTTTTTAACTATCTTGATTCTCATGCTTGGGACTTGTTGTTTGTCCATGTATAGTATTTGGTTTGCCTTTGTTGGTAACTTCTGATATGAACAAAAAATAATTTTACCTGCAAAATAAAAACTATGTTGGTAAAAAAAATCTGCCATTGGTTCTCGGTATGTGTGCACTAATCACTATTGAAACTTCCCCTACAACATAAATTAGGAACATAACCTTCTAAAAATTGCACTAATAAAGGCAAATTCTTTGGAATGTTTTGAACCCAAGGATTTTTCAGTCATCTATAAAAGGTTTTATTTAAAAATTGTTGCTTTCATGAAGTTTTAAGGTATTAAATGAATTTTGCAGTATTTCGTTTATTAACGCATTTACCGTTTTAAAATTGGGATGTAAGGGTTCTCCTATATAGGTGTTAGAGTAGGTGCCTACATCGCCCGATAAGTTGGGTCGTGACATGTTATTTCCTGCCTCATTTTCCTTTGACCTTGAACTGCTTTCCCGTTTAACCCTTCCTCGTCCCTGTTAACATCAACCTTCCTGGGAACTAATTCAGGTTGTATGACTCTACATTCATGCATATAATAACCCTGCACTGTCCTTATTGCTCCAGATTCTATATCCATGCTAATGTGCTCAAGTAAATTTGTCATCAAGTCCACCAGAACCTTCACCTTTGCATGGCTAGGCCAAGTCTTATTGAGTGTGGCCATGTCAAGATGTAGAGGAAGAGACAACAAAAGTCATGGCTTGGACCTCAGGTCAGGGTTTGCATGAAAGAGAGACGTATATAAAATGATGCAATGCTCTGAGAGTTTCCTTGATCACTTCACGAGGGATTAATTAACTCCTTGTTTGAAGTTCTACTGAAGTGTTTGGGGGAACTTTCGGATTCACTTTGAAATTTATACAAACAAGTAGAAGTGAAAGAGTATTAATTTAAGTTGATGGAAGTACAACGAAAATACACTACATCAAAAATGATCTTTAATTAACAACAATAGCTTAATGTCGGTAAATATGTATTTTAGAGACAATTAACACTCTTTGGAAATGTCCCTAAAACTTATAGCGACATTGGATCTAATGTCAATTAACTTATACCGGTAGAGGCTTTAGCGCTCTCTGTTAATGTGTATATTTATTGCCGCTAAAAAATATTTTTGTCATAGTGATAACACTGCAAATTTCATTATCAAGACCCTTTCAATGATTACCTGGGAACTATGAGAGTTGAATAAAACCAATGTCCCAGATAGTTAAAGTAAACAATGATGAAAGTTGTATCCATGAAAAATACGGAGGAGGTGAAGAATCGTTATGATGTCGAACATAGACTCAATGAAGCCCGACCTAAACAAGTTTAGTCATCGGTTTGATTTGTATGAGTATGAGTAAGAGCTCATGACCCGAGGATGAGTTAAAATATTCATGTCTCTATAATATGGCCAAAAGGATAGATACGGTAGTAATATCTTTCACACACTTGTATGACATCCTAATCCCAAGAAATACAACAACAATACCTTTTTATCCTTGACTTACAGCATTTATTTCAACTAAAATCGTCCTCAGAATTGAAGCTAACAACACCAGATGCAGTGCAGGTGCTCACATTCACCATCGAAGCTCAAAAGCTTCTGACGATTTCTTTTCTATTTTTTTTTTTATTGTTACTTAGCTTCTTCGTATATAGTCATTAAATAGCAATATTCAACTGATAATAACCAAATTTAATGAGTTAAGCTAAAACGCGTGTCCTTGACCTCATACAAATTCAACTTTACCATTTTTCCAAAAAGCAATATTAACACAAAATAAAACAATACATTATAAAATAATGGGTACAATATTCACAAAATAAAAATGCGTTTTTTCCTTTTAAAAAAAATATTAAATCATTTACTTTTGAGATAAACATTTGGAGTAGTTTCTCCTTCTCACTAATCCTTATTTAACTTACCAATCTTAGACAATTTACGTACCTTTTTCGCCAATTGTTTTCATGGAAAAACCAGATATAAGGTTCATAGGAATAATTGATGGAGGCGACATATTTTGCGTGGTTAATTAACTAGTTTACATAATGGGTCCTTAAGATCATGCTCAAAAGTTTGGTTTTTCAAAATTATGAATCGAAAGTGTGTATAATATGAATATGTTATTTTGTATTCAGGTGCTTAGTTGAAATAGATCATAATTTAAGAGTCTAAATAAAATTTATTGGAGAGTTTAAATGGTTAAATCGTACATAATGAGAACTCGCCCCACACACTTTTTTTTAATAGAGAAAATATATTAGTAATGGCATGCATATCCTAACACACAATACCTACTCATCATACCAACATGGGTTGTGGTTCCCTGGTGGGAGTGCTTCACCCTTAACCATAGGTCTCGGGTTCGAGCCCTGGGTAAAGAGAAAATCTTGTTGGGAGCGCCACCCCCGAATGGGCCTTGCAGTGTGCGATCCGAATTTATCGGAGCTCCAATGTAGGCTACCATTTTTTCGAGGGTGCGTAGCTGGTTTTGGAAGTGCAGAACTGGTAGTTGAAGAATTCATATAGTAGGTGGTAGTGTGGTAGGTGAGGTATTAACTAGCCATATTTTATTATAATATTCTTTTTTCAAGGGTGTTAATCTTGATATTTCTTTAATATTATTTATGATATATTCTAGATATAACATATCTTGGGTTCTTCGGTACATATGTAAATTATTTTTCATTAATTGTTCTGATAGTTTTATTTCTTCCATAGCTGCTATCCAATATTGTAAATATTCGTAATTCATTAATCTGAGTTTATTTCTAAATCGTACCATTCTATTTTCTCATTACCTAAGTATAGATCTTGTAAATCTATTTCATACCATTCTTGATTTAATATATCTCCTAATTCGTAGTCATCAAATATTTTTCCCATATAGTTCTTCTTAATTCAATTATTTCTATATCTTTAAGTATATATAAGATTAAAGTCTTATAACTTTTTATCATTTCATCATGCATATACGTAGTCATGTTCGTTGTTTATGCAGTTTTTATTTTCAACTATTCCTTCCTATCATATTCATAATTGATTAAATTCATATTAGATCATTATGAACTAGATTATTTGTTTATCATTTTTCTCGATCACTACTAGCATCGTACTTTAGCGGATACTTTCTTCTTATCAGCGCCTCAACTTTGTTTACTCCCCTAACTTTGTTTACTCCCCTAAACGGCTTCCTCGCCTACAGGTTTCAATATTAGGATGGCATAGTATAGAAGTTTTCTCCCTGTTTCCCGTGTGGTAATAAACTAGAAATTATGACTTCAAATAATTCTAATACATAATAACTAACATAAATTTATTCAATCATATATATGATATTCAGGAATATATGAAATTAGTTCTGCATAGTTTTTGAACAATATACCTTTGTTTCTTGCTTA
>JAJOOO010011404.1:0-23004 GCA_029582685.1 Solanum piurae
TGAAGTATGTTGGTCTTATGTCTAATGTTAAATGAAGATGTTATGACTTGTTGAATATGATGTGCCTAGTCTATGGTGGCTTCCTAGGAACACTTGGTGTGAGTAGTATTATGGGATGCTACTTGTACATTGCACTAGTGTGACTTGGGGGTTGTCTTAGGTGATGGATCCTATGTGAAGACTATGTCTTATGATGTGCTTATGACTCTATGAATATATGTGGTTGGATTTATGAAGGCTATATGTAAGTTCACCTTTGGTAACCCTAAGGTGATACATTGCACCAAGTATTCCCTAAGGGTTGCTTGAGGAAAGGAGTTAAGATAAAGAGGAAGGAAATGTATTGTATGCATTGAATGTGCCTAAAATGTTATAAGTGGCTTCATGTGCTATTATGAATGGTTTCCATGTGTATGATGATGTATGTGGTTTATATTGTGCCTAATGTGTTAAAGGTTCATGAAGTTTCTCTTAAAAAGCATGATGCATGGTTTTCAACTAAATTTCCTTTTAAAAGCATGTTTTTGCATGGTTATCATACTTAGTGCATTCTTGTACTAACACCATTCTTCTTCATCATTTTACACCAAGTGTAGGTGGTGGTGGCTAAAGGACTTTCCTAGAAGTGATGAGGTTGGCTTACTATTTCCAAGTTCGGGTGTGTCCTTAAAGATTTAAGGACCTTTATGTTAAAGAGTTCCCTTCAGTTTATTTTACTAGATAGTAGTTGTTTTTGTAGTGTAAGGTCCGTGTCCCTCTTGTGTTGTAGTCGTGTTTTAAGATGGCTACTTTGAGACTTAGTATTCCGATTTTTTATTAAAGGTTTAAATGATGTGTCTTTTTAAGTCTTGTGTTATTTATGAAAAGTTTTAAATTTTCTGCTATTTTTCTATGATAATGCTATGACGAATGCTAAGGGCTTGTATAAGACCTTCGAGAGGTGGAATACGCCGGTAACGACTAGGGGGTGCTCTCAGGTCGTTACACTTTGATCCTAGTTTCAACTATTTCTTCTTCTTCAAGTTTTAGAGAGAGAAATATTTGAGAGGAAGAACTTGGGATTTCTTTTGCGTTTTCGAAATAATGACTTGAATGAGTGAGTTTTGGGGTTAAAATCACTTATATAGGAGTCCTAGGCTTGGGTAAAAGGACATAGTATTAATTTAATTAAAACCTGAAAAGACCCTAATGCACCTAAACTTACATTGGTATGCCCACATTTACGTGAGTCTTCACCCGCCGTCAAGAGTCACACGGCCCGTAATGGTGCCCGTGGTCCCTTGACCAGTGGCTTGGAAAACCACCCCCTCACCTCTTTAGCCTAACTCATGATCATGACCCTCTCCACGGCCCGTAGTGGCCTTCACGAGCCGTCAAGTGGCTCGTGGGATGGTCTAAAGTTTAGGCAGCCTTGCGTAGAAAACTGCCTAGCCACCACGCCCATCAGCACGACCCGTGGTCCCCACCATGAGACGTCAAGGTAGTCGTGGGAGGTGAGCCTCCCTTGGCTAGCTATTGTCAACCATCATGGGCAGCACCATGACTCGTGGTGCCCTTCACACCCCGTATAGATCCATGTGAAGGTTGCCTAGGCTCACTTCTTTGGCTCATGACATCAAACTTTACCACATGCTTAGACTACTAGATTTTTGAGGTGTTGCATTATCTCCCCTTGGGAATATTCATCCTCGAACATAATTTATAGACACCTTTAGGAAGAAAAGACTCAATACTAGCAGCCCATCATGTATGCAACTCAGCAAAATGCACATATCAAGGAGGATACATCGACTCCAAGCTAAACATACTCAATGCGTCATATGGAAGGTAGGAACTAGACCTAGCAACCCAATATATATGAACTTTCAACATTTGTCATATTCAAGGAGGAACTACCTTCTCCAGGCTAAAAGCATGCTCAAAATAATCTCATGGACCCTATATGCAATTCATTCTCAAAAACCATAGCTAAAGCATGTTCAACAATTCATCTCATGAAGTCTATAGGAAACTCATACTGAATGCACAACAACATGAGGAAAATCAATCGTGTAAACTCATTTTCTTTCAAAACACAAGTCTTTCATGAACATACATAACATAAGGAAATCATGGGAATATCTAAACTCGCATGACTTCAAACAAGGAATAAACCATGAGGAACTCATTACCTTAAGTTAGAGTAGGAGTAGAAGGAAAAAGATTAGGATATAGGGACATCATATTGGCCTCGGCCTCCCATGTAGCACCCTCAATACTTTCACGGAAGCAACTTCTTTGTTTCTCAACTTCTTAACCTGGTGGTCTAAAATTTCAACTGGAACTTCCTCATAACAAAGATTTTCATCAACTCCCAAACCTTCTAATGAAACTATAGATGACAGATCTCCAACACACTTTTTCAACATAGAGACATGGAAAACCGGATGCACCGAGGCCAACTCATTAGGAAAATCAAGTTCATAAGCAACCTTACCAACACGTCTCAAAATTTGATAAGGGCCTACATAACGGGGACTAAGCTTCCCTTTCTTACCAAACCTCATTACACTATTCAATGGTGAGATTTTCAAGTAAACTCAATCATGAACATCAAACTGAAGATCTCTTCTTCTAACATCGACATATGACTTTTGTTGACTTTGGGCTGTTCTCAACCTTTCTCTAATAAGTTGGACTTTTTCAATAGCCTCATGAACTAACTCGGGTCCTATAAAAGCACCTTCACCACCTCCTACCATAAAGAGCCTCAAATGGAGCCATACGAATACGAGAGTGATATTTATTATTATAAGCAAACTCAATCAATGGAAATGGTCATCCCAATTTTCCTTAAAATTGATGACACATGCTCTCAACATATCTTCCAATGTTTGTATAGTACACTCCGCTTGCCCGTTGATTTGTGGATGAAAAGTCGTGCTAAGCTTCACTTTATTGGCAAGACCCTTTTGGAAAGGCTTCCAAAACTAAGAAGTAAATTGAGTACATCTATCAGAGATAATGGACAAGGGCACTCCATGCAACCTTACCATTTCCCTCAAATACAACATAGCATAATCTTCCGCCGAATAAGAAACTTTGACGGGAATGAAATGGGTTGATTTCATCTTTCAGTCTACTATAACCTAATTCGAGTCATATTGTCGCCCTATACGAGGCAAACCAACTATGAAGTCCATATTCAAATCTTCCCAATTCCACGTAGGATTACTAATGTCTTGGGATAAACCTCTCAGTTTCTGATGCTCAACTTTCACTTGTTGTCAATTTGGACACTTAGCCACAAATCCTGCAATATCCTTTTTCATCCCACTCCATAAATAGACCTCCCACAAATCACGGTACATCTTGGTGGCTCCTGGGTGAATGGAATACCGAGAACTATGGGCTTCTGTCAAGATTTTTCCCTTAAGTCATCAACATTCGAAACACACAAAAGACCTTGATATCTAAGTACACCATCTCACTCCTTGGGAGAAAGCCTCAACGGACTTTCTAAGCACCATTTCTTTCAATTATACCGAAATTGGATCAAGTCCTTGCTTGGCCTTCAGATCCGCCACAAAAGACGATTCGAACCCAGTGTGAACCATAACACCACCTTTGGTTGAATCAACTAACTGAACACCTAATCGGGCCAATCTATGTACATCTCGTACCATTTCCTTCTTATCTTCTTCTATTGGGCAACGCTACCCATTGATAATCGGCTAAGAGCATTCGCTACTACATTCTCCTTACCGGGGTGATAGAGAACACTCATATCATAATCTTTCAACAACTCAAGCCACATCATTTGGCTAAGATTCAAATATTTCTGATAAAAACCATATTGTAGACTCTTATGGTTGGTAAGCACATCGACATTCACAGGATACAAATAATGCCTCCAAATTTTTAAGGCAAAAACCATTGTCGCTAATTCAAGATCATAGGTAGGATAATTCTTCTTATGAACCTTAAGTTGCCTTGAAGAATATGCAGTAAGTTTCCTATTCTGCATAAGCACACATCCTAACCAAATTCTCGAGGCATCACAATAAACAACAAAACAATTCATCCCATCCGCTAAAGTCCACACCAGAGCGGAAGTAAGTCTATCTTTCAATTCTTGAAAACTCTTCTCACAAGATTCGGACCATATGAACTTGGCCTTCTTTTCAGTCAAAGTGTCAATGGAGAGGCAATCGAAGAAAACCCCTCAATCAACCTTATGAATAACCATCTAAGCCCAAGAAACTTCTAACATCCAATAGTGATAGAGGTCTAGGCCAACTCTTGACCGCATCCGTCTTCTTAGGATCTACCTCAATACCCTTACTTGAAACAATATGACCAAGAAAGTCTATGAACATTAGCCAAAACTCACATTTACTAAACTTTGCAAAGAGTTGTTGTTCCTTAAGAATTTGCAACACAATCCTCAAATGATTTATGTTATCATCCTCACTTCTTGAATAAATCAATATATCATCGATGAATAGAATTACAAACATATCAAGGTATTATCCAAACACCATATTCATCAAATCCATAATTGTCGCCGCAACATTAGTCAAACAAAATGACATCACTAAATACTCATAATGACCATACCGGGTTCTTAAGCTGTCTTCGGAATATCATCATTTTTCACACTCAACTAGTGATAACCCGACCTAAGGTCAATCTTAGAAAAGTAACTCACACCTTGGGGTTGGTCAAACAAATCATCTATCCTTGGAAGAGGATACTTATTCTTAATGGTCACCTTGTTCAATTGTTGATAGTCAATACACATGCAAAGTGGACCATCTTTCTTCTTAACAAACAAAACCAGAGCACCCCATGTAGAGATTATTAACACTCAGATTGCACCTCTTCCAATTCTAGGTGTAGATGATAGTTATTTAGTATAAAACCCAACGAAGAGTTGGGGTAGAACCCACAAGGAGCGGTACATGTTCAAATTCAATTATGAAGTACAAATATGGTCTAATTGGTTATAGGAATATAAATTATCGAAAACATACAAACAAGTCTAAGTGATTGATAATGAATGTCAGATGGTGGGTTTGGGTTTTCAAATATCAGCTACAACACACACGAAAACAAAGGAAATAACAATATAGAGAGAAATTCTAGGGATGTGATCAATTATAGGCTAATTTCACTATATGGGTCATTGAAATTACTAACGAATTGTGGAATATCAGTGGGTAGGCTAGACTATAAGTGTAATAGTTTTCTCTTGAACAACTACTATGATTCAAGTGTGTTCTCTTGAACCTCAACAAGCATATCAATAAGAACTGCCCAAAACCTTAATTCATCTACTGTCTTGCGCTAGATAGGTAGCATCAAGTTTAAGATTTACTCTTTCGACCTAAACCCATATCAACCCAATACCTACAATCATCAATCGAAAGCTTTGATTTTAAAACCTCTTTCTCAAGCAAGCCCATAATTATAAGTTAGAATTGCATTTGCAACTACAATTCATAGATTAAAATACGGCTATAAATTAAACCCACTTTAATTAAGCATTTAAAATAGTAATTAACAATACCCATAAGCTAATTCAGCCCATAATCACATTATCACACCCCAAGAATTGGGGTTTTAGCTACGCATCAGAAAAAGATAAAAACAATTACCAACTAGATTAGCCATCAGCTAGGTAAAAGTCTCCAAGCCTTTACAATGCTCCAAATTGATAAAGTTTAAAAACCCACTTACAAATCCTCAAATTCAAGCTTTAAAATCCTCAAAGTCTACAATAGAAACTCTGAAACTGAAAGAAAAATATGACTCTCAAACATAGGGATCAAAACTCTTTTCTATTCATTTTAAATTTTCATTTATAGTGCCCACGTTTTTGTCTTAAGGGACCATTTGGTGGAGTAAGTCGCACCTCGCCAACCAGGTTGGCGATCCGCCCTTCGTTCAATTTCGTCGCCAGTTTGCATTGGCCATCATTCCTCAGAGTTCTGTAAACTTAGACGATCCCATGTTTTGTCGCGGAGTTTTTCGGTGATCCGTTGACTACCCATTCTTGTTGCCAAATTGGTTCTTTCCCAAGGATGGCACGCTGGAACTTTGGGCGAGCTAAAGAGCAACTCGGCAGTTCGCCGAGTGGTCTTAGCGATAACGAGGATCGCATTTTTTCACTTCTTACGCTTGTTTGTTTCATTTTACCCGGTAGTGTCCTTGCCTTGCTTTTTAGCCTTCAATGCTGCAAATCAACACTTTAACATAGCCCCAACTTATATATCAAAACAAAGCCCTTAATGAGTCGAAATCTCTGACTCATCAACACCCCCAACTTAAACTTTCGCTTGTCCTCAAGTAAAACTCAAGATCAATCAGTTCAACAAGGATGTCTACAAACAGTGCTACATAAGACTCAACATAAATGCATACAACAAGGTTCAAACTACACATACAATGATTAATTGTGCACTCAAAGTTTCAAATTGTGACTCACTAATATCAAGTGTAATCAAGCTCACAATGCTTGCTTCAAATGCAAGTTCAAGCTCAACAAAAGTATTCAAATGCCCTCACAACAAAGATGATTCCATATCCACACAAAATTCCTCAACTATTTAAGGTCCCAGAATCACATACAACTCTCACACTTGATTAATGTCTCAAATCACCTCATCTGATTCTAGGTGTAGACGATCGTTACCTAGTATAAAACCCAACAAAGAGTTCGGGTAGAACCCACACGGAGCGGTACGTACTTAAATTTAGTCACAAAATTATAAAGTAGTCTAAACGGTTATAGGAATAGAAATTGTCGACAACATACAAAAAGATCTAAAGGGGTAAAAATGAATGTCAGATGGGGTCTTTGGATTGTCAATTAACAGCTGAATCAAGTACGAAAACAATGGAAACAACAATATTAAGTCGAATTCTTTGGATGCGATCTCTTATAAGCTAATTACGATGTATGGGTAATTGAAATTTAACAATAATATACTTAAATATTGTGGGTAGGCTGGACTTTAAGTTTAATAGTTTTCTCGCAAACAACTATTATGGTTCATGTGATTTCTCTCGAACATCAACAAGCTTAACAAGATAAACAACCCACAACCTTAATGCATCCACTCTCTCGAGCTAGATGGGTAGATTTGAGTTTAGGATTCACTCTCTCAAGTTGAACCCATATCAACCCAATACCTACAATTATCAATCAAAAGCTTTGTTTCCAAAAACCTCTCTCTCAAGTATGACATGAACTCAAAATTTTAATTGAATTTGCAACTACAATTCATAGATTAAAACACAACTAATGATTCAACCCACATTAAAACAATAATTTAATCATTAAACAAGAATACACATAAGATAATTAGACAAATAAACACATGATCACACCCCAAGAATTGGGGTTTTAGCTACACATCATAAAAGTAGAGAAAAGATAACCAAATACATTAGCCATAATCTGGGTAAAGGTTCTCAAGTCTTCACAATGGTCTAAATCGAGTAAATTCAAAGACCTACTTCAAAATCTTCAAGTTTGAGCCTCAAAAGCTTCAAAGTCTACAATGGAACCTCAAAAACTAAGAGAAAACTCTAACTCTCAAACTTTGGGAATTAGAACTGGAAGAACTCTCCTCAATGATTGATAATGAAATTTCATTTTAAATTTCAATTTATAGTTTCCCAATTTTTGGCCTGAAAAGCCATTGGTCTAGATATGTCAGGCCTCGCCGAACAAGTCGGCGATCCACCCTTTGCTCCAATCCATCGCCGGTTAACATTGACCATTTGTCCTCAGGGTTCTGTGAATTAAGGAGATCAATGTTCCCATCGCGGAGCCACTCGACGATTCACTGACTACCTATTTCTGTTGCAAAGTTGGTTCTTCCCCAGGGCTGGCACGCTGGAACTTTGGGCGGGCTAAAGAGCCACTCGGCGGTTCGCCGAGTGGTCTTGGTGATCACCAGGATCACTTTTCTTCACCTCTTCATCTTGTTTTGCTCCTTTTTTCCTGGTGATGTGCTTGCCTTGCTCCTTAGCCTACATACCTGCAAATTAATGCTTTAACATCAATTGATAGCATAAATTAGGCATTTGAGGACACTAAAACTATCAAAACAAAGCCCTAAATGAGTCCAAATCTCAGGCTCATCAACACTCACAAAGATAAACACATGACTGACTCCACCCATAGGCTTGCCCTTATTTTTCAATCAACATGCATTTTAGCTCACTCAAGATAAAAAAAAAGGTCTTTTTTAAGGCTTGTAACGGGGTTGAGTGTCAAGGTATAGTCATTTAGGCTTAGTGGCTTTTACCTTCCTGAAGTATGGCCTAAAAATCACTTTTTCTCCTTCTCTTTCACATTCAAACATGATCATAATCCACCCCATTATTCATACAAACATAAATCACCGGACACCACATTTCTTTTACTATTTTCACACACTTTATTTCACAATTTTCCCTCTTTTTCAGTCTTTTTTCTTCTCTTTCTCTTTTTTTTTCCATGGAGGGGTTCCATCTTTTTCACAACAATCAATCAAAGGGGGAATTTTTCACATTTCTTGACTTTCCTTTTTTTTTTCACCACACCCCCAACTTAGGCTTTTGGCCTAAGTTGGCTATTCAAATGAACCAATACTTCATGATGGTTATGGGTGATGGGACAAAGAGGTCAAAGTTGTTCCAGTTTCTTCAAGAAAAGGAAAGGCTGAAAAGGTGAAGCAAGATTCACACATCTCACAAGGTTTGCCACAAAGACTTTTAAAAATTCTTGCCTAAGATCATTTCAATTGGTTGCTTCACTCAAACAATTGTACCAATGGGGCAAATTCCAGGTGTCATTAAGCACATTGTTGAAGACAACCTCACCACACAAGGCATTGATACAATTATCAAACAAGACTCCACATTTTCTATCTAGCATGCATTGTTCATCACACGAGACTTAATCGACAATCGACTAGTCACAATGAGATGCTGAAAGTTCACATATTTCCTATGTAACTTAGTTTTCCTCATCGTAGCCACACATTCATTTTGTTCCATTAAGAGAACTATTTAAGTCATTGGTATTTACCACAACCGACACTCAAATTTTCACAAGAACAGCCAAAATCACATATTGTCACGAACCAAGGGTACCCCCTAGACGTAACATGGCACATGGAATACCAAAAGGGACCCAAGTAAGCCACTTAACTTATCATCATCACATAAGTAGAGAATAATAAAGAATAAAACAAAATTCAAGTCTTTAAGGAAAATTTCATAGAAATAAAGTGGAAGTCTAGACATAGTCTCATTAAGCCATTTACTACAATCGGAGTCTCAAAATACTAGACAACCCTTAGAATAGAGAATATCAAAATGTCTAGTACAACTAAAGAAATGAAACAACAATAAATCTCTTGTCCTCGGATCCATGAGGACATACCACAAGCTTGAAGAGTAGTCAACCCAAGCTTGAACTAGAAGAAATTGCCTTAGACGCCAGAACCTACACTTAGTAGAAAAATATAGAAGAAATATGGGTTAGTACAAATATTTCACCAAGTATGGTAGCTATGCATAAAAACCATTTAAGATGCTAAAAAGGGACATTTAGTTAAAAACTATGCATTTGATCAAGTTAATGAACTATCATAGAAACAAGTGCAAAAGCATAAAATACATGCATATTCAACATATTGATCATCTCAACATACAGGAAACAAACCATAAGAACCATCAAAGCAACCTTGTGCAATGTATGGAAAAGGTCCCATACCCCTATCCACACTAAGGAAAACTCATTAAGTGATTATAGTTCATAACTCCAATTCTAGTTCATTCTATTATAATGGGATTAGCTTTAACAGAGATAGACCATGAGAGCTTAATCATGGAATCCGGTGTCTACCCCACACCGAAAAGGGGTTGTCCTACTTGCCTAAGGTAGAACTAAAACTCTTAGCTTACGTGGATCCACTAGCTAAAGACCTATTGATGAGTTTGAGATTCGGATTCATTTAGGGATTGATTTATATATATTTAGTGTCCTCAAATACTTATTTTGTTTCAACAATTGATGTAAAAGCATTGATTTTCAGATGCATGGATTGAGGAACAAAGCTAGAACAGAAATGGGCAATAGAGATAACACGAGCGAAAAAATGAAGGGAAAAACAAGCCTGAATATTGTCGATGTCACTCGATGACTCGCCAAGTTGCCACACTACCGCCTGAAGTTACAAAACGCTCAGGCCATATTAGGGGTAGTCTCGGCGAGCCATAGTTCCACTTGGTGCGTCGCTGATCACTTCGGCTATGGATGACTAAGTCGCCAAAGATACTGATGGAGGCCAGATAAGTGCTGATGGGGGAGATGAAAAGAAAAAGGGTGAATCACGGAATCACTAGGTGATCCCGATCTGGCTTGCCTAAAATTACAGTGGTTGGATTAAGAATAGGTGAAAACTAAAGGCGAGATGAAGAAAGATTGGCGAGTCGCCAAACAATCGGCGAAGCCCAACTTACCTCGCCGTTGGATCCCAATCAGCCACACATCATACTTGCATAAATTATTTTTTGCAAGAGAGAGAAAGTATTCATAAACAAGAGGAACAAAAGATTGTGAGCAAAAACACTACCATTAGGGATTGCAAGTGCTTTCAGCTAGTTCTTTCTTGAAGATTTTGTAATAGTGAAGATTTTAGTTAATTTTAACTTTCGAATTTAATTTACTTAGTTATGGAAAATGTAGCAGGTGTTGATTTTCATATTTTTACCATGATTAGCTAAAACCCTAAGCTTGGGGGTTAGACAATGTGACCAATTTTTGTGTTCTACTTAGTGGGTGTTATCGATTAGTGATTGTTGGTGTTAATATGAAGCAGGTGTAAGTTATTATGGTGGTTTAACTTCATTATTGCATCTTTAGTGTGATAGATTTTAGAGTTTTGTGCTTGCTCTAGAGAGAAGTATAGAACCAACGTAATATCTTGGCATCCTTAGTAGTGGGTCTTGATGGTTTCATCTTGAAAAAGTGAAACCCAAGACCCAACCTTTGTATCTAGCTCGAAAGAGTGGATTTGATGAGAACGTGGGCTGGTTAGCTTATGGATAGTATTGAGGTTCGAGAGAACTCAACGGAAACAAGACAATTGTTCGAGAGAAAATTGTTTTACTTATAGTCCATTCTACCCGTGACGAATTAGCATTATCGGTAATGATTTATACCCATTAAGTTGAATTCGGCAATTGGTTAGTCAACCCCCTAAGAATCTTCTAGTTATCTGATTGTTTCTTGTTAATACTTTGAAGTGTGTTGGTAACGACATTCTGAAAATTGATTATTAAACTCTTAAGTGTGTGCTGCTCAGTTGCAAAGATCATCGTCATACTTTCGTATCGAATTGAAAGAAAGCTACTCTATGTGGGATCGACCCCAACTCAGTTGGTTGGGTTATATATTGACTAGCGATCGTTGACACTTAGAATTGGATGAAGTGACCTTTATACGTTAATCAAAATGGCACCGCTACCGGGGAGTAGCGTTATTTACAGTTTTTTTATCAAAAAGTTGACTTGTGAATTTGTTGGCTATAGTTGAATCGGCTTAGACTGCGTTGTGTAGTGTTGGTTGGACTGAATAGAAGTTCAAAAATGAGTGAGGAAGAGATGAATGTTAGCCAAGAAGGTCATCGGGATGGTATCAATGATATCAATAGTGTTTACAACCCATCTCAACCAGGTGAAATGGGTGCAATTTGCCTACCACAAACTGATGGGAATGCAATATTTGAGGTCACTAGCACGACTCTTCATCTCCTCCAAATAAGGGGGTTCTATGGAGGGATAGAACATGAAGACCCGCATGAGCATGTACGAAATTTTATAGATGTATGCAGCCCATTTTCATTCAAGAATGTGTCACAAGAGTCAATCTGACTTAGGTTATTTCCACTATCTTTGACGGGGGAAGCTAGCAAGTGGTTGGCCGAGTTACCAAACAATTCCATCACCTCATAGGAGAAGCTACTTATAGAATTCAATGAGAGATTCTTTCCCCCATCAAGGATGATGAAACTTAGAGATGACATTCAAGGTTTCAAGTGATGGGAGGGCGACCCCATCCATGAAACGTGGGTGAGGTTTAAGAAACTCTTACTTAAATGCCCAACTCACGGACTACCAAAGGATTTGCTACTCCAATATTGTTATAGGAGTTTTGATTCGGTTAATAAGGGAGTGGCTGATCAATTGGTACGAGGAGGAATAATGGTGCAACCATTTGAGGTAGCTTCATTTCTTCTTGATGACATGATGAAAATAAATCAAGCTTGGTACACTCAAGAGGATAAAGTCTCTCCTTTTTGTTTTAGAATGACACAAGAACAACTTGATAAGGAAAGAGAGAGGGATGCAAACATAAAGAAGATGTTGACCCAAATGGAGTTATTACAAGAGCATATGATGGAGAATGTGGGAAAGCCAAAGGGGATAAGTGGAGTGTTTAGATATGAGGATGGTTTCCACCCACGCTATGTACAACGAGGTGGGAATCAAGGTTGGAAATATCATAAGGGGGAAGAGCAAAGAAGTTACTATCAAGATTGGGTTGAGCAAAGTTATTATTAGATAAAGGAGGATGACCATGAAGAGGACCACACTCACTCGAGTGAGAGCCCAAAATCGAAAGGGAGTGCAAGTAGTCCCCGGGTGAATGATTTGCTATCACGTATCCTTGATAATGTTGAAGGTTCTGATGATTTATTAAAAGGGATGAAAATGAACTTTTCATCATTGAAAAATAAAGTGAACTCTCACGCAGATGCAATCAAGATACTTGAAAGTCAGTTAAGTTTACTTTCAACATAATTAAAACCAAAAATTACAATAGAAGATAATGTTAGAGGGCTGGTTGTGGTCACTCGTAGTGGAAAGGTAGCAATAGGCGATATGACGGGAAATGAAGAAGCTACATTGCATGAAGAAGACAAAGGTAGGGAGGAAGAAAAGACACCTATCCATCAAAGCATTACCAAAGGGCCACAAAAATATGTGGAGAAACACGATTCAATCCCAAAATTTATACAACCTTTACCTAAAATATCACCTCCATTTCCCCAACGTCTCAAGAAGAAGAATGAGGATGAGAAGTTCAAGAAGTTTTTATCAGTTTTCAAAACATTATCAATTAATCTCCCTCTAGTTGAAGCATTGTTGGAAATGCCAGGTTATGCCAAGTTTATGAAGGATTTAGTCACAAAGAAAAGGATTTTTTATTTTGAGACAATCGAAGTTTCTCATAGTTGTAGTGCAATAATGACTAAGGAATTGATCAAAAAGAGAGAAGATCCCGGAGCATTCAACATTCCTTGCACCATTGGCATGCTCAAATTTGTTAAAGCCCTATCCGATTTGGGAGAACGCATCAACCTAATGCCATTTGCGATTTATAAACAACTTGGGTTGGGTGAACCGAAAGCCACAACAATGAAACTCTTGATGGCAGACCAATCAATCAAACATCTTGTGGGGATACTTTATGACATCTTGGTAAAGGTTGACCATTTCATTTATCCGACTGATTTTGTCATTCTCGATTGTGAAATAGATGCTGAAATTCCTATTATCTTGGAAAGACCATTCTTGGCAACCGGAAGAGCGTTGGTGGATGTTGAAAGCGGAGAATTGAAGGGTGAACGAAGATAAAGTAACATTTAATATTTATAAGTCAATGAAACACCCAAGTGATATTCACGTGGTCTCCACTGAAGATGTTATTGATGAGGCGGTGGCAAGTATGAGCCATTTGACATGTATGAGTGAACCACTTGAATCTGTGCTTGCTAACTATGATGAAGTCGAAATTCAAGGCTATGAAGAGGTAGTAGCTTCTCTTTTAGGCTTGGGAGTGTATTCAAAGACTTCATTGAAGTTGGACACTGATCTAAAAATTGAGAAAGTCCTCCCACAAAGCCATCAACAGAAGAACCACCAAATATGGAATTGAAAGTACTTCCTTCCCATCTCTGATATGTTCTCTTGGGGGAAAATAACACCTTACCAGTGATCATTATAGCTGACTTTCTTGAATGGCAGGTAAAATCGCTCCTTGAGGTGTTGAGAAAACATATAAAAGCTATACGTTGGACTATTGTTGACATAGTAGGCATTCCTCCCGGTATTTGCACTTACAAAATTCAGCTTGATAGTGATTGTAACCCAAGTGTTGAACACCAGCGGAGATTCAACCCATCGATGCAAGAGGTGGTGAAAAAGGAGATAATAAAGTGGTTGGACGCAGGTGTAATCTACCCTATTGCAGATAGCAAATGGGTAAGTCTGGTACAATGTGTACCGAAAAAGGGAGGCATCACTGTAGTCCTAAATGAAAAGGGGGAGCTTGTATCTATGATACCGGTGACCGGATGGAGAGTATGCATTGATTACCGAAAGGTAAATTTTGGGACTCAAAAGGATCACTTTCCCATGCCTTTCATGGATCAAATGCTTGACCGACTCTTAGAGAGCGGTTGGTATTGGTTTTTGGATGGGTATTTCGGTTACAACCAAATCTCCATTGTTCCAGAAGACCAAGAGAAAACCACCTTCACCTGCCTATATGGAAATTTTCCCTTTAAAAGAATGTCATTCGGGTTATGTAATGTTCCGACAACATTTCAACGTTGCATGTTATCTATTTTTGCTGACATGGTGGAGGATTCAATGGAGGTATTGATGGATGACTTCTCAGTTGTGGGTGACACTTTTGAAGCATGTTTAGCACACTTAGGACAAGTTCTTCAAAGCTATGTGGAGACAAACTTGGTCCTAAATTGGGAAAAATTCCACTTCATGGTTAAGAAAGGTATAGTTCTTGGTCACAAAGTGTCGTAAAAGGGGCTGGGGGTTGATAAAGTGAAGATTGAAGTGATTGAGAAATTACCACCACCAATTTCGGTGAAGGGTGTTCGTAGTTTCTTGGGACATGCCAGTTTTTACCGGAGGTTCATCAAAAACTTCTCAAATATTGCACATCCCCTATGCAAACTCTTAGAGAATGAGGTGAAATTCCACTTTGATGATGCTTGCATGGTGGCTTTCAAGTGCTTGAATGAAAAATTGGTCTCCACCCCGGTCATCATTAGTCCCGATTGGTCAGAATCCTTTGAAGTAATATATGATGTAAGCGGTATGACATTGGGTGTCGTATTGGGGAAAAAATGCAACAAACTATTTCATCCCATTTACTACGTAAGCAAGACTCTAAACAGTGCTCAACGTAACTTACCGTTATTGAACAAGAGTTACTTGCGGTAGTGTATGCGTTTGAGAAGTTCCAGGCATATTTTCTAGGTACTAAAGTGGTTGTTCACACTGATCATGTTGTACTGCGTTATCTAATGGCAAAGAAGGATGCCAAGCCAAGATTGATAAGGTGTGTGTTACTATTCCAAGAATTTGACTTTGAAGTCAAAGATAGGAGAGGTTGTGAAAATCAGGTGGCCAACCACTTATCAAGATTGGAAGGCAAGTAAAATGACGAGCTGGAGATTAACATAAATGATTCATTTCCCGATGAATGTATATTCACGGTAACTCTCAAACAAGAGACGATTACCCATGCTCTCTAATTTAAAGACGAGAGGTGATTACCCATGTCATATGATGTAAGGACTAGTGGCAATTACCCATGTTCCTTCATGAGCTAAGATGAATAGGATTAATATTTATTCCGTGGAAGTTAAGCTTGGTACCAAGTGGACAAGTGGCGCTTACCCATGTTCCATAACTATGTGCTAATATAGGTTGTCTATATAGACATTAGCTAGTGGATCTTCAATAGTTAGAAGTTCATGGTCCTTACCGTGGTTAGTGGGACACCCCTTTTCGGTGTGGGGTAGACACTGGATTTCATGTTGCAAGGTCATATGGTCTTATATGTTAGTTAACGCTACTTCCCAAAAATAAGAAAATTGTATGATGAACCAATGTTACATCAAGGAAGTATCGTAAGTATCTTTTAAGATGATGTTCACTTGCATTGATCATATTTTTATTACTTATGATTTCTAACTCTCAAGATGCATGTTTTAGCTTGATCATTGCTTACTTATGAAAATGTACCATTTTAGCATGACTTAAATGTTTATATGCATGGCTATCATACTTGGTACAAGTTTTTACTAACGCATACTCTTGCCTACGTTTCCCCAAATGTAGGGTCCGATAGTCAGGGTTCTCAATTTCATGGCTAGAGGTTGATTCGAGAGAATTTTGAACTTGGGTGAGTCCTCATGCTTCGAGGACGGATTTCATTGTTTTCAATTTCCCTTATTACTATCAGTTTTGGACATGATGTATGGGCTAGGCCCAATTTCATTCTTATTTACTAGATGACTAATGAGACAAGTGTTTAGACTTCCTCTTTGCTTTTTATAAAACTTTTGGACTTGAAATGTTGTATTTATCGCTTTTGCTTCTATTTCTTATGTTATGAATGTTAAGTGGCTTGTATGGGGGCTCTCGGGGTCCTATACGCCATGTTACATCTAGGGTGTACCTCTAGGTCGTGACAATATCATATTTGGTACATATTTGTACTAATGCATACTCTTGCCTACAATTTCGTGGCTTGAGGTTGATTTGAGAGATTTTGACCTTTGGTGAGTCCTCATGCTTTGAGGACCGTACTTTCTTTGATTTCAGTTTTTCCTTATTTTCATATTTGGACATGATGTATGGGCTAGGCCCAAATTCATTCTTATGTATTAGATGGCTTTGAGACGATGTTTAGATTTCCGCTTTGCTTTTTAAAACTTTGATTTCTTGAAATTTTATTTCAAGTTTTTTCATTTTATTTCTTATGTTATGAATTCTAGGTGGATTGTATGGGTCCTCTTGAGGTCCTATACGCCATGTTACGCATAAGGGCTATGTTGGGTCATGAAAAACCTAGTAATCATAGCACAAAGTTTAGAAAGATCCTAGGAAGTCTCATAAGCCACGTCGAGTATAGTTTTGTCCATAAGTGTGAAGCGCGCCATACTTATTAATGAGAGGCTACAAGATGTTAGGAAACTCCACTTATTTCATTACTGTAAAGTCGTGCGATATTGTTTAACTCAATAAGGTATCTTTTTTTAATTCGTATCCGATGCTCTACAAGATATGGCTACTCGAAGAGCTTATGCTAGAAAGAATGTGAAGGAGAGTGTGTAACAAGAAGCCCCTCCTCAATCTCCTCAAGCTCCTCAAGCTTCGATTGACCATTTGGCCAAGTAAGTGACTGATGCGGAGTTTAGGGCTGCTTTTCAAGTGTTGGCCCAAGCCATGACGGCTGAAGAAAATAAGGAGGTTTCAATTCCCATGAACCTAAATTTGGGTACGACGGCATTTAGAGTGAGGGACTGTACAAGAATAAATCCCTAGAGTTTCATGGTTCTAAGGTTGAGGAAGATCCTGAAGATTTCATTGATGAGGTATACAAGGTGTTGATTATTATGGGAGTGACACCAGTGGAAAAGGTGGAGTTTACCACTTATCAACATAAGGGTGTTGCTCAAATTTGGGTCAATCAATGGATGGAAGAGAGACCGAAGATGCGGGTCCTCTCAAATGGGAAACGTTTAAAGTTTATTTCCTTGATAGGTTCTTTCCCCTTGATATGAAGGAGGCAAAAGTGCTTGAATTCATTAATCTTCGTCAAGGGAGCATGAGTGTGAAAGAATATGCTTTGAAGTTCACACAATTGTCTAAATACGCTCCTACTATGATTGTCGATCCTAGGGCAAGGATGAGTAAGTTTGTTTCAGGTGTGTCTGAGATGGTGGTTAAGAAATGTCGTACTGCAATGCTTAGAGAATACAAGGGTGCAGACCAAGAGCGAACAGGAAATCTTTCAGCTAGGCGCCGAATGCGTTCGGCGACATCATGTTTCTCGCCGAAAGTTAAAGAATTCAACATCAAATTTTGCATTAAATTAAAGGTGAGATAGGGATTTTAGGCGAACCGCCGAGTGATTCGGTGAGCTCGACCTAGCTCGCCAAATGACCCAACATGCCTGCTTTTGACCCAACTTCCCAAATTCAACCCTGCAATCCCCGAAAATAAAACTAAGACATGCACAACTCAAATTAGGCTTAGACCTAATGACAATCATGCACAACCCATGATTTTTCATCTAATTTAAAGTGCGACCTTCAGGAATTAACTATTTAACTTAGTACCGGCAAAGTTTGCGAACCTAACAGGCACACAAATATTCTAATCCTACCAGAGAGGCCCAGCACACATCATCAAAGTAATGCCATTTCATTTGAGTACAACTTTCGAGGAAAGAAAAGCAGGGTTCAGAAACTAACCTTGGATGCTGATTAAGTTGCTACTAAGATGCTACGCGGCAACCCAATCCAGATCCAAGCACAATTTAATAATCACAACACAATAGAGATAAAGAGATATTGAGAATAAAACTAGGTGTGAGTTTGTAAAGTTCAAAAATGAGGGAGAGCATATGAGATTGGAACTTTTAAACCTTTGGCTTGAAAAAATGTCTAGTTCTTGCCCACTCAGCGAGATTAGTTGTGAGCGCCGAACCATGCAGCGTCACGTCGAGCAATCACCTTCTTCACCGAGTTTTATAGAATCCCCCAGTTAGTGTGAGGATCTAAACGGCGATACAAATCGGGGTCTCCGAGCTGATCGGCGACTCGCCACTCATCTCTTTGTGCCCGCCGAGTTTTACAGACCCCAAACCCAAGCTGGGTTGGATCAAACGGCGGTGTGAGCCGGGTCGCATAATACTTTGGCGACTCACCAACCGACATTTCCCTCGCCAATCTCTTTCTTTCCAAATGCTTCCCACACTTCTTCCTGGTCAATTAACACACCATTATTTCTGAAACCAACATAAAGCAATAAAGGGTTTTGGGTTGCCTCCCAAACAACGCCTTAGTTAACGTCGTGGCACAACGCAAGTTAATATCTAGTCCTCATCCTCGGAATCAGCCATAGTGTAACTAAGCGAGACCCCGGCAAATGGTGGATAGCGACTTGATATTAACTGATTTATTTGGGCATCATGTAGCTGCATTGTCATGGAGTTAGAGGTTGTCGCTTGATTCAGCATGTCGATGTTCTCTTTCATTTCATTCAACATCTTTTCTTGTTCTTTGATTTTTTGTTGAATGAGTAAGAAGAATTCATAATCTTGTACACCCTCCTTCTTCCTCCCCTTTGTACACTCTCGTAGGGAGAAGTGCTTGTCTTTTTCCGAGGCTTGTGCTTCCAACTCCATGACTCGTTTGGACAGAATGTCTACTTGAGCTACTAGTGCGTTCCATTCGTGTTTCTTTTGGGCTTCCTTATTGGTTTCAACCATGCCATCAAGGAGATTTGCTACTACTTCATAGGGTTGAAGTAGCATACCACCCGTGAAAAGTTGATCGGCAATACTTTTATTTTCGGGTCCAAGACCACTATAGAAGCATTCCAGTAGTGCTTTGTTGGTCATCCCATGAGATGGGCATGGTTCTAGCACTACTTGAAACTTCAGCCACATTTCCTGAATGGTTTCATCCCCTACTTGTTTGAACGTTAGTAGGTTGCCCCTAAAATTCAACAGTTTCAAGAGGGGGTGATCTGTTTGATACCTATAATGATCTTTCATATTCATGTTTCTGCTTCAATACACAACCAAGCAAAACGAAACTAAAAGTAACGTAAGTGAACTATAATTAAGAAGAACAAAAAATTTAGTAAACTAAAAATTCTCAAATAACACCACTCCCCGGCAGCGGCGCCATTTTGATGTTTGCGTAATAAAGACACAACTTCCAATACAAGTGTCTACGATCGTGCAATAGTATAATATCGCAACCAAGGGTTGGGGTCGAGTCCCAAGGGAGTGGTGGTGAAAATTAATAGAAAAAAAAAATAGGTTCTAATTAATCATAGCTAAAAACATTTCCGAATATAAACATATTAAATAAAGGGATGACGCAAGCGTCAATTATGAATGGGAGTTTTTCACAAGTAAACAAAAATAGCAAAAACAGTAAAAATAAAGAAAGAACTAATATGGAGACGGGATTCTTGGGATGTGATAGGAATACGGGATAGACTAAATTGTTGGGTACATGCTTTTGGTAGTAAATTCATTGAATATTTGTGACTAGGCTAGACTATAGTGGGGATAAATTCTCTCTTAAGCAACTTACCCCGAATCAAATGGGTTCCTCTCGGACACCCACTTGCCGCATGAAGAGCAGCCTCCGTCTTAGCCCACTCACTCTCTCGAGCTGAGTGTGTGGGAATGACACTAGGGTTCACTCTCTCGAGTTGAACCTCATGTTGATCCACTCCCACCGGCCATCAATTTAGTAGTCTTAGTTTTATGACCTCTTTCTCGAGCAAGCCGAAAACACAAAGGTGAAATCGTATTTGCAACAACAATTTCATTAAGTTCCACCACAACTACTAAATGAAATCACATCAAAACAACAAATAAACCACCAGCAAGCAAGACCCAACAGATAATCTAACCCATATTCACCAAATCACACCCCAAGAATTGGGGTTTTAGCTAGACATTCTAAAGAGATAGAAATTTATACCAAAATGAGTTTGCATTCAAATGGGTATGAAGATTTAAGTCTCAAAGCAAGTCAAGAGTGAAGAATCCACAAGACCCAAGTCCAAAACCTTAGAGTGAAACCCTTTGAACCTTCAAGATTTTCAAAACCCTCTCCAAACTTAGAACTCAAAAATAGAAGCCAAGTCTGAAATATTACTGTTCAAAGCTAAAAATTCGATACTAAAATAATAATTATCAACGAGTATTTATAGTTTTCAAAAATATGTGCTGCAGCGAATCATTTGGTGTCGTTAGTCGAGATCGCCGATCAACTCGGCGATCCGCCCTTTGGTAGGTTTCATCGTCGTCTTGCTCTCGCCTTTAGCATCGTCGTGTTTGGATCATTGGGCGACATAGTACTTCTTCACGGAACTACTCGGTGACACGCCGACTGCTCCTTTTCTCCGTCGATTTGATCCTTTCCTTCAAGGCTCAGTACATTGGAACAAAAGGTGATCTCCAGGCTCATCGGCGACTCGCCAACTGAACTCGGCGATCCTCAGGCCTTCATTTCTTCGTTCGTTCAGCCACTTTTGTTCCTTTTTGCTAAGTAGTATCCATGCTTTCCTTTCAAACTCCAAATACCTAAAACTTAAGGGTTTTCATCAGATATTGAGACAAAATATGCATTTGAGGACACTAATTCTATCAAAATATAGCCCTAAATGAGTCCAATTTGTGGACTCATCAATCGCCACAAGTAATTCTCTTGATGCGAAATCATAATGACTTATTACAATCGATTGTAAGTCATAGATATATAGATATTTTCACTTTCAGTCTTACAAAATGAATATGTTGTTTTATGTTAGATACTATTATTATCAATTATAATTGTTGTACTCGTTAATATTTGCATTTGATATGGATCCAGATTCACTAATATAAAAGACTCATATTGAAAGATGTCCTCGTGATATTCTTGAAGGATGTTATGATGTGATTTACATTGACCACGCAAAAGAAATATTGTTACTGTGTTTATACTAAAAGGGGAGGGGGCAAGACTTTTTTTGAATTTAGAAGTTAAATTTTAGATATTGGTTATTAGTATCTTTTATTTTTGCTAATGTAATTAGCTTGATTGTTGAATGTATGAAATATCTTATTTTTAAGCTAATTAAGTAAAAATTCTACCATGAAAAAAAATAAGATATCACATGATTTATTTTTTGTTAAAAAAATATCAACTTTTTGACTTTTAATTTGAAGTTGAATTGATCCAAATTCACATACAAAATTTAAAATTATGTATTCTTAAAAATGGAGATAACGTGATTTTTTTTGTTGAAAAATACCAAATTGTTTCACATGTGATAGATGAAATTTTGTTGAGGATTTAAGAGATAAACATATTTGAATCCTAATATATTCAATTACACAAATATTTAAATGGACTAATATAAGTGATTGCAATTATTATGTGCTTAACTTTACCCTTAGAACATTCAAATATTATTTAGGGCAAATTATAGAAATCACATACTTTTAAGGCAAAATTACAATTTATCCCTTAAAATTTTATAATTACAAAAATCCCTCAAAACGGATACAATAATATAAGCGCTGATACATTAATCTGATGCGCGAGATACATTAATTGTTAAGTAAGATACATTACATTTTATACACGATATACTAATATGATGTATATTTTATACATGATACACTAATTTGATGTACATTTTATATATGATACACTAATTTGATGCGCGAGATACAATAATATATGCGCTGATACATTAATCTGATGCGCGAGATACACTAATCTGATGCGCGAAAATGAGGGATTTTGGAAATTTATAAAACTTATAGGGGATAATGGTAATAAGTAAATTAAAAGGTGGGATTTTTATAATTTTTCCTATTATTTATTAGATGATGCTTCATTTGAGTCGGGCATTACGAACTTATACATCGATTGAATTTTTGGAATTTGATATGCATGTTATTATTGCTTCTTGGATCAAAGTGTTGTGCACTCATTCTTAACACGTTAGAGAGGACCTATTAGCCATTTGTTTATATGAGAAGAATTTATTTGATTAGAGTTGCTTGATATATACAATTTACTTTTTTCAAAAGTTTGTTAAACATCGATAATTATTTCTTAGCATTTATTGTATAACGGGTTGTTTTCTCGCTTTGTTACTATGTATAAGAGATTTTCTATCTAAAATATATGACACAATTGCTACAAAACTCATAAAAAATTTCTGGGACTAACTAAAAGGAAATTGTGTCACACAAAAATGACATTCAAAATTGATATTTGATGAGTGCATTTAAAATTTATTTTCTTTAAATTTATAATAATTTTGTAATTGAATATATTGTATAGAAAAATAAGATGATAATTAGACATCTTTAAACTCAATATGTCTTAATAAAAA
>JAJOOO010011405.1:0-33631 GCA_029582685.1 Solanum piurae
AGAGTTAATTAAACAGATAATTAATAAATCCTAATTTTAAGGGATGTGGGTATCTAATTGTATCTTCAAATAATATATTAATATATGGTATAAAATACAAAAAATGGTAATATATGTAATTGTTTGAAAGTAAAGATAATAATAGTATATACAATAGTGATGTATGTCTAATAAGGTAGTTTATGCTTAAATAAATAATTAGAATTAATATAATTTAGTAAGAATAATTAATTGTCAAGTCCTTTGAGTTCGATAATCCGATTCTTTTAGGGCCACTATATTGCTTGCGCAACCACGTACACTTGCGTGTGCAATTGGAAGCAACAAGTTTTTGGCGCTGTTGCCGAGGACTTAGAAATTAATTGTGTTTCTAGGTTATACTTTTTATTTTTATTTATTTAAGTTTTTTATAAAAAATAACCCCTTTTTTTATTTTATTAGTGTCACTTTTTTGTTTTAATCTTGTTTTTGCAGATTAGGGAAAGTCTGAGTACCTAAGAATTTGAAGCAAAGGAGCATGTTTGAGCTTAAGAGTGGGGTGCGTATGACCCTTGATTTTTTTTTTTGAGAGAACATGCTACTAGCTAGGCTTAAAGCCCCAGGGAGTTTTCCTAACCCTTGTTTTAAAATTTTAATTGATGTTATGAGGACATAACATCTTTTCAAGTGTGGGGTGGGGATACTTCTGCATATTTTGGTTAGGGTGAAGTGTGCTTTAGATTTGTTTAATATAGTTTTTTTTTTTTTTTAAAAAAAACGAAAAAAATATTTTCCAGACAGTGAAGTCCATATCCATCCGCGTCGCAGACCTGGTACAAAAAAACAATCGTAAAAAAAAAGTTTTTTTCTGTGAGTAGGAGCACACTTAGCCCTACCCAAAAAAATAATTCTTTCTTTCACTCATTAGCTTATGTTGTTGCACTGGGGACAGTGTCATGTTTTAAATGTGGGGTGGGGGAATGAATTCCTAGTTTTTACCATTTTATTGAGTCTTTTCTTTTATTAGGATGGGTTCCTTGACTTTTGTTTTCCGTTCTTTTCCTGAAGATAGTCCCTTTGAACCGAGTGTCTTTTATTTTTTTTGGAAGTAAATTTTTTAATTTTATTTTTTTTGGAGAGAAAAGAAATTACCCTTTTAATTTGTGTGATACCTCTTATTTGGGCCTAATTTTGAGTAGTACTTTCTTGTGAATGCTTGATTGCTAGTGAAATTGCAAACTCTTTGACATCTAGGTTCATGGTTGTGACTTTGTATTTAGCTTATTTTATTTTGTAAATTGTTATGATCATGTCTCTATTAGAAGTGAAAATGATCCATTTTGATTGATACTTGTGCCAAGTGTGGTGAAATTTTGTTTATTCCATATTTTGCATCTTAGTCTAGAACTTGCCCTGCATGTTATTTTAGCAAAATAAAAAGTGATGCTTTCTTTAGGAGATGATAATAGGATTTCTTTGATTTGTCTGATAAATTCTGAATAAAAAAAAAGGAACGGTTGAGTGAAAAGGTAATCAATGATAGCTACAAATGCTTAAAAAATCCTCTTTGGAAGAATGTGATGGAAAAAAAATCGGCTCTGCTATGTTGTGTGAAAAATTAAAGTATAGAAAAACTCTGTTTTGGCCCTGGTCCTTAATGACAATGTGCACCTCAACTCAATTGAGGGTGGCTAGTGAAAAGCCATATATATAATTTAAAGAAAAAGAGAAAAAAATGATTGAAACATTCTTGAGATGATGAAAATTACTTGTGAAATAATTGTTGAAGAGAGGGATGAAAATATGGAGAAGAAAATAATGGGTGATAAAGTCTTAAAATGCAAAGTGCTTAAGGAAGTGTAAGTCACTATTATATAGTTTTCCTACCCGTCCACTAGCCTACATTACAACCCGTTAAAGTCCTATTTGATTCTATTCGAGCATGCTTAATTAGTGGAGATGTACATAATGGGCAAGCCTATCGTTCTTTGTGCATACATGTGAATTTTCTTTGTGAGTGTGAGAGTGTTCTTTGATGCTAAGTCCTTAATTTATATTCAATCTTTTGATTTGAGTGTGTGGATTGTTTCTTCTTGTGAGGGCACTTGTTTCATGATAGATAGGTGATTGTGTTATCTTTCTTTGATGAGCCTAGGTGAGCAAGCTTAAATTTGATGAGTTCAGAGTCCTTCCTTGAGGTTAGGAGGTTAGATGTTTGTTATTATATGGATATCTTGCATAATGATCGAGAAGTGTACTTGATGTTTTGAAATTTGTATATGGCCTAAGTGTTTGTAGCAATGTTTTTTTTTTAGATGAGCTTTAATGTTTGCTCGAGGACGAGCAAAAGTTTAAGTGTGAGGTGTTGATATGAGGCCAAAATACATATTTTTAATCATTATTTACCTCACCTTTATTATTAATATTTGTCTTTTTTTAGCATAAATTTTATGGATTGTGCTAAATAGTGTATTTAATTTGTAGGAGTAAATTGGTGTAAAGTTGAAGAAGTTTGGAGCAAAAAAGAATTAAAGATGGAAGGTTTAAGAAGGAAATCTAGCACAATTATTGGGTCGGCGAAAGAGTTTCACGCAGAATCCAATTCAAGGTTTTGGGTTTCCATTTTGTTTTAGACTCAATTATTTTATTCAGGGTTTCCTACATCTATAAATAGTCCACAAGAATGATTATTGGAGGAGGAGGATCCAATGTAGAAATTAACTTTTGATTTAGGGTTTCATCTTTTCTTCTCTTTTATTTATTTTACATCTTTTATTTGAATGATTCGTTGTAATTGTTCTATGTCTATGTGGAGTTAAACTTCTCGTTCTTGGATTATATTTACTTACAATATGATTGTTTAGTGATTTTAATTCAGCATGATTTGTTTATCATATTAATTGTTCTTATATTCTTGTGATTACTATTTTGATGCTTGATCACCATTAGAATAAATTTATTATCTTCTTTTGAACTCTGGAGAGGAATAGAGGGATAGAACGTGGAAAAAATAGAGCATGATCTTTTCTTGCATTTCACTTGAATTGATTTGTGTCTAGAATAGGGATATACCTAGGTGCCTTGCTTGGCTCAAATACGGGAAGACAATTTAATGCTCCATTGTTGGTTCAGTCTATCCCCGCTCAACGATGTAGTTAGGCTGTCAATTGTCGTAGACAGTTAGAGGTTGGGAGATCATGACTATATTATCAACCCCGTGAATCAATAACTAGATAATCAAATAAGTTGATGAAATTGATGCTAAACATGACTGTTAGTTAATTTATAATCCTAGATCGATTAATTCATTGATTGTGTAAACATCTATCTTTTCTTATCTAATTGTTATTTAGTTATTTTATCTTTATTTTTAGTTTAGTTAATATATATTCATTCTTTGAAATCTTCCCTTAAATAAATAATTAGAATTAATATAATTTAGTAAGAATAATTAATTGACAAGTCCTTTGGGTTTGATAATCCGGCTCTTTTAGGGCCACTATATTACTTGCGCGACCACGTACACTTGCGTGTGCAATCTTAAAGATCTTTCATAAAAACAAAGTGGAAGTCTAGACTTGTCTCAATTAGCCATATATTACAATAGTTCAAATGAAAGGGGCACAGCCCATACAACATAGTTCGGAAATGAAATGCTAAAATGAAACTCAAAGCGAAATTCTCGTCCTCGAATTATGAGGACTCACCACAAGAAAGGAGAATAGTCGAATCCAAGCTTGAACCAAATTATACGACCTTAAGAACCAGACCTTACACTCATAATTTTCCCCTTCAAGGTTATGAATCAAACTCAACCCAAACATCTAGAATTACTACATTAGATAGGGGAATATCATGATTCAATAACTCAATCAATATAAATATAATCAATTGACATGCTTCTATAATCAATCAACCCACATCATGAATTCACAATTTAGCATTATGGGGAAATCATGGGTTCTTGGCCCCGATTTCATCATAAATCAACAATTAATCATCAATTCAACCATAATCAACCATAATCAACCATAAATCAACAATTGAAAACATTTTGAAAGAGAACCCATGACTTAGATTGAAACCCTAGTTTTTGGGGGAAAACATACATCATAAGCATAATCAACTCATAAATCATCATATCAAAAAGGAACATACCATAGATACCCTCAAAGCATACTTGTGCAATGCATGAGTGAGATCCCATAATCCCATCCATGCTAAGTAAAGCTTCTTAAGTGACCATAGTTCATAACTCATATTCTTGTTCATATTAATGTATTAGTGGGAATAAGATTTAACCGACATAGACCATGTAATCTAACATGGAATTCGGTGTCTACCCCACACCAAAAAAGGGTTATTCTACTTGCCTAAGGTAGAACCGTACTCTTAGCTTAAGTGGATTAACTAGCTAAAGACCTATGTGGGCAGATAGTTATGGGATAAGAAGATTGCTACTAGAAACCCATACTCAACTAAGGTATAAGGTTTCCATCTCATGAGATACATACCTTGGGAACCCGGACTCAACTAAGGTAGAATGAACCCATTAAGAAGTCGGACTCAACTATCGTATAAGCTTCCATCTCATATTCATATACACTCGGTGCTAAGCATTAATTCCCTTAGATTACATAATTAAGTCTTGACTTAAGTTCATGTTCATGGAAGAATGTCTTGACACCCAATCCATCATAATTCATACTATATCTCATAGATTCGATGGGTGAGAATAGCCTTTCAACCCTTGAATCATCATATTGTGAGAACACCTCTCACCTCATACCATATTTATACATAAATGTGTACATAAGGATAATCATCCAACAACACAACAACTAGATCATAATCATACTCACTTTACTCTCAAAGTATTCATAAATCATATTCATAAATCTCGTAGTCATGCATAATTCTCATACTTTTCCCTTCAAGGACCATAGATATTATTTCCATCAACACATCTAGAATTACTACATTAGACATGGATATTAACATGATTCAATTAACTCAACTACTACAAGCAATATCTCATAATATTCTTCTATAATCAACAAACCCACATCACAAGATCATAATTGGGGAATATGGGGTCTCATGGGTTCTTAGGGGAATTCAACATAAAAAATATATGAAATCATCAATTTATACATAATATATCATCAATCAATCATTAGAAACGTTTTTGAAAAGAACCCATGAGATTGAAGTCAAACCCTAACTTTTGGGGAAAATCACTAGTTTTGAAATTGGATTTGGAGGGACTCCATGGATGAAGACTATCCATGGATGAAGGGCTACCATACCTTAACAATGGAATCCGATGAATTTGGTGAGAAGAACTTGATTCTTGAACCTTAGCTCCACCTTCTTCCTTGAGGTTCTAGAGAGAGAATTTTCTTTGGAGAGGATGAAGTCTTGGGTTTTCTTTAGATTCTAGGGAGAATGACTTAATTGGGGGAAATTTGAGTCTAAAAAGCCTATATACTTTACTAGGGAAAGAGTAAAACAATGTAGTATCAATTTAGGAAAAATAACGAAAGACCCCTAAGACTCCCATTTAAAAACTGCAGACCTGCACGTTTTAGCTCTCCAAGGGCACTTGGCGAGTTGCCAAGTGGTCCCTTGGCTCACCGAAATTTCCAATATGCTCAACATGGAGGCAGCCTACTAGGCGATGGAGAGGGCCTTTGGGCGATGCGCCAACAGGGTTGGCGAGCCCCGACCTAGCTCGCCCAAATTTCCAGCAGCTTGGCCATGGGGACAGTCTACTAGGTCACCCTAAGTGAACTTTGGCGACTCGCCAAGTTACTTGGGCGGCCACACTGCCCCTCGCCAACTTGGCTTGGGGAGGAAATGTTTTTCCTTAGTGAATCTGAGGTCCCATAGGCTCTTTCCCTAAACCAAGACTTGTTAACCCCACACACTAAGCCTTAGGTTAGCCTACAAGATCCCGTGGTGTTACACCTAGTGCTAGAGCAGACGTCTCATCTGGTGTAGAACTAGGTGTAGGTGTAGGTGATACACTAGGATGCACATAATGCTGAGTCAATGGAGGCGTACTGGACATAATATTTGACTGCTCACTACTAGAATCTCTAATCCTCATGACAGATAGCTGAAGAGATGTACTTGTGGGAGATGGAGTACCAGCCAATAACCTACTTGCTGATAAGAGTCGTGCTCAACGAATGACTTCTAAAGGTAGGTCCTCGTAGCGCTTTGGAGGCAATGACTATGAAGTAGAGAAAGCACCAGCTGGTCGACAGTAATTAGGATAATATGCCCGAGGATCCGCTGTACCAAATGGAATAGCCAATAAATGTGTATCATGAGTAATGCGCTCCGATGTAGAAGAAAGACATTTTGGAATATCCTCAGGATCTATGAGTCTCCTAGACTTCAATTAGATTTCTAAAGTCAACAAGATTTGAAGTTCAAATGAGTTCTAAGTTTTAATGAAGTTCTAAGTTGTAAATACAGTTCTAATTAAGTTCTAAGTTCATAACGTTCAAGTTGAATTTTTCTAAGCTAAAGTACAAAATTTCAAATTTCAAGTATATATATTTAAAGTTCAAAATTTTTAAAAATTAAAGTATCTAAAGTTCTATGTTCTAATTAGTTCTCAAGTCTAAATTAAAGTTTAAAATTTGTACAAACCAAAAAAAAATTTAAGTTCAACTTCAAGAATTCTAAATTTGATCAAGTTCATATCTAATTTCTAAAATTATTTTTATATAAAATTCAAAAATTATATACAATCCAATTTTCTTTTAATTTAAACTTTCAAATATACTAAATTATATTCAAAAATTTCCAATTTGACAAATTCAAAGAATCTTACTTCTAATTATTTCTTATATATAACTTCTAACTTCAAAATCACTTCAATTCGAACTAAATAATACACAATTCACCAACTAATTCAAAAAATATTGTTGGTGAATCTATGTGTATTATTTATTGCATATATAACCTTAAAATCCAGTCTGGAAACTACCCACAATATAAAAATTCAATCTTTAAGGTTTCTAGTGTTCTCTTTTGCATATTAAGGTCAACAAGATTTCAAGTTCATATTCCTAATTAAGTTCAAGTTCATATTCCTAATTAAGTTCAAGTTCATATTCCTAATTAAGTTCAAGTTATAGTAAATTCAAGTTATAGTTAATTGTAAGTTCTAATTAAGTTGTAATTCAAGTTTATATCTAACTTCTCTAACTTCAAAATCACCTCATTAATGTTATACTCAAAACACTTCAATTACTAACTTCTAACTTCAAATTAACATTTCAATATCAACTCAAGAAATACCCTAATTCAAACTACTCATAAAATTCAAAATTCAAACTAGTCCTAAAATTCAAAATTCAAACTAGTCTTAAAATCTCAAATTCAAACTAGTCCTAAAATTCCAAAATCAAAACTAGTCCAAAAATCCCTAATTCAAAAAAGTCCTTAAATACCTAATTCAAACTAGTCCCAAAATTTCTAATTCAAACTAGTCCTAAAATCCCAAATTCAAACAAGTCCTAAAATCCCAAATTCAAATTAGTCCTAAAATCCCAAAATCAAACTAGTCCTAAAATCCCTAATTCAAACAAGCCCTTAAATACCCTAATTCAAACTAGTCCCAAAATCTCTAATTCAAACTAGTCCTAAAATCCACAATTCAAACTAGTCCTTAAATCCCAAAATCAAAATAGTCCTAAAATCTCAAACTCAAACAAGTCCTTAAATACCCTAATTCAAACTAGTCCAAAAATCTCTATTTCAAACTAGTCCTAAAATTCCAAATTCAAACTAGTCCTAAAATTCCATATTCAAACTAGTGCTAATATATGCTAATTCAAACTAGTCCTAAAATCAAAAAATCTTAATTCATTCACTAACTAACATTCAATCATTCAAACTAACAATCAATAAAACACAAATTTAATTAATTAATTACAATAAACTAATAAAAAAAATCAAAGATAACTCAAATTGAAAACTTTAAAAACTTTTGATGAAACCCTAATCTTAAATTAAAGGAGAAATAAACAATGGAGAGAGGAGATGGAAGCGGCGGCTGTAACACTTCAGTCTTCGAAAGAGCTAATTTTGGAAAGAACTAAGGTAGAAATAGCTAAATCGAGAAATTGGGCAAGTTAGTCTTCAATTGTGAGTTTTGGGTCAACTTCAAATGACTATAACTTTCAGTACATGATGAGTTAGGTGTCCCATAAAGTAGGGAATGAAAGATATCAAAGTCCTCTTTCCAACGCCACCGAGTTTGCTAAATTCTAAATTCGGATGAGGGAGATATGACCGTTTGAGTTCAGCCTATCCGGTTAAGGAAATTCATCCATTTTAAGGAGGGGTATTTTGGTCTTTTCCTTACCCCACTAGTCTAAAACGTTTTGCCCACCTAAGTTAAGGGGTCTAATCAGATCAAGTCAATTGGGACTCATTCTAAAATGTTCAAGGTAGCTAGGGCAAATTTCAAGAGGAGAAAAGAGGAGTTTCAAGAAGTTCTTCAAGATTTCAGGGAAAATCGCCAAGAACTTAGTTCTTTCGAGGTATGTAAGTTCTCATAGTATTGGGTTCGTTCACCCACACGTCAATCATATGATTTTTAATCCGTAATTTTATTCTTGAGGTTGAATGATTTGAGTTCTTGAGGTTTTGTGCTTCGTTATATAATAATGAAGTTCTTGTTGAGTTCTTGTGAATGAGTGTTGATCTTGGTGGGTTTTTGTGTGGATTTCGTTGTGTGTGTGTTGGGTTTAAGAATCCAAAAGAGTTTGAAGGAAATCGTTCAATTCTAGATGAGTTAGGGCATGAGATTGGACAAGGAAATTCGTTAAATTTTGGGCAGGGCTTTGGGTGGCACGAATTACTGCGCTATTGGGAGGTATTAAGGCTTAACCCTATGCTTGAGGTCTAGGAAATAATTACAGATTTGGGTGAGTTTGTGGGTTTAAGATAGACATATAGTAATATCAGTGTCCACAAACTTATTTACTTATAAATAATGACTATTTCATAGATTAAGAACGTTCTAAAACTTTACGAAAGGGAAAGGAGAAATCTTAAAGATACGTGAGACGTGTTCGACATTAAAGGTATGTTAAGATTTCAAACTTCGTTGAAGGGTGTTTTCTAATTAAATATTAAAAATGGAATAGACAATGGGTAAGAGAGAAAAATGAGGGTCTCACACCAATGGTGTGACAGGCATTGGTACGAGTACTGGCGTTATAAAGGGAAAGTTTATTAATATAGAATGATGGATTGTAATCCGAGAATGCCAAAGCATGTAGGCATTAGCTGATGTATTATTGACTTGGTTTCTTTTATGTGGTTGTGTTTCTTATTTGAACCATATATTTGTGATAGTTTAGATGATTACATGTCATACCCACCTTTGACTGATTAAGATGCATCATCATCCCCTTTTATTGATATTATATTGTACAGATGCATTGACATGAGATGGAGTATATGTTGGGTATGTAGAGATCATCCATGCTGGGATTGTTTGATTTATGATTATAAGTCGAGCATTGGAAACCGTTCATGCTAGGGATTTTTTGATTCTATGATAGTGCATTGAGATCAACCACACAGACACATGGAGATTCTCTGTGTCAGTATATGGACCTCGTGAGTCCTCAATGATTCAGAAACTCTCGATATATTTCTGAGAAGTATCGTGTATATATAGTTGAGAGAGTATTTTACATTTGAGGCATTTCATTTTGTGGTATTGCATTGTATCTCATTACATCCTTCATTCTTGTTACATTGTATAATTCGCGGGTACATTTGTATAATTCATTTATTTTTGTATAAACTCTAAAATAACGAATTTATACAATTACAAACATCAGAAGTGTAAACAGTTATACAAATTCCGAATTTTACAAAAGTTATACAAATTTTGAATTATACAAACGTGAGAATTATACAAATCTAAAAAGTTGAGCCGCGTAGTTATGGCTAAAAGTAGGTCGTAAATTGTAATTAAGGCAAACTATAGCTATGTTAACTAATTAACGAGTATATGTTTGCTTATACGCGTAAATTTCCCTTGATAAAACTAGTGGATAGGCTTACCTATCGGTTGGGAACATAGGTGTCATCACGACATGTGAATTTAAATTGTGACAGTTGAAGAGTTCATGGATGTGGTTCCTATTAGCAATAATGGAAGAGTTCAAGAGCTTCCAGTTTAAAGGAGAATGTTAGCAAATAAAGTCTTATTTTTCAGCTTTGTTCTAGTCTTTAGGAGAGTAGTTTATCATGGATGTGGTTCCTATTTTTTAGGATTAATATAAGTTAGTGGTGTCTTACGTATATTATACCACGTAGGATGTGTGTGTCTACTTGTTCAATTTTAAACGAAATTGAGTATCCACTGGTGCTCAATCAAAATTGAAGGACATAAATTTCAGCTGAGCTCAAGTTAAAGAGCAAGTTGATGTATTATACCTTCATCATAATATATTTCATTTACATCACTTTTGTTAATATGATTTCAGGGTGATATAAAAAATAGAAAGCTGAATAATGAAACTACCTGAAGAAGTTGCTTGAAAATATCTTGGTAACATTATCATGATAAGAAGGTAATGAATTACCCCAAGTTGACAAATTTTCCATCCAATGATCCTAAGAAAGATGTGACAACTTGTTGGTGGCTGAAATATTTCAACAAAAACTGCAAGAGGTAACCAACTAACCAATATCAACCATCTAATTAAATTAAACAGATGAAAAAGTAACAAAAGGAAAAGGCAGTTGTACCATTTATATATATAAAATGGGATCTTTTTTTATATTCATAAGAGCATGTAGAAGATCCTCCATCCTCCATTTTGTAGTGATTTAGTATAATAATCAATTGAATTAAGTACCAGCAGCACTCACGTACCACAGCCTAGCAAAGCTGAAAAGTACTAATGCTCTTTTTTTGTTTATTAATTGTCGTTTGTAATTTTGTTAGTCTTTGAAAATTGGACTTCCAGGACTTGAGGAGCCAACAACAGATGAAAGAGTCATTTTCAAAGAATCTGCTTTTCCAATTTTAATTAATGGAGGGGGGGGGGGGAGAGGGAATAGTGAGTCAATGAAAAGCATATCCCACTTTGAAGCTCATCATTTGCCTCATTTAAGATTCACAATTAAAAAATTACAAGTAGTTTGTAAAGAAAGAGATACTTGGATCTTTTTTTTGGTAACTAATCATTCTTATTACCAAAAGTAAACATTACAAAGCATATAAGACGATCAACTGTGTTGGACATAGCCCCCACAGTTATCTTTACTAAGGATCGTTTGATACAAATGGCAGAAAAGACTCATAGTCAAAACCTAATTACATCAATGTCTAAGAATTAGGTAGCATAAAAATTGTAATTTTTCAGCCATGCTGCAAGTTTGTTCTGGTTTGCGCCTCTAGCATGAATGTCCCGTATAATGAGCTTGATCATAGCCTGAGGAGTCTGCCTTTTGTTTTGAAAAACTCGAGTATTCCTAAGAAACTTGGATCTAATTCTACCTCAAAAGCTCGTTCAAAAGGGGAGGATTGTTGAAAGGAAAAACTATCTAATTATACAAACACTCCTATCATTGGTACTAGTCCATTCTATAATTTGAAATAATTACATATTATCTTAGTAACTAATAATTTCATACCAGATTTAAATCAGATATACCTTTACTTCAGATTTCAAGTCAGATATATGTATCTTTGATACAAGATATATTTTGAGGGAGAGATGTGAGAGGCAAGTGAGAGAATTAATGTATCTCAAATACATGTGAATCACACTAGATACATATATTTGGGTTACCAAATTAAATACATTCAAGATATACATTTTGAAATACTTATATATAGAGAGACAAGCGAGAGAGGGAGAGAGGTGCACGAGAGAGTTAGTGTATCCTAAATACATGTGAATCATGCTTGGATACAATGTATCTAGAACAAATTGCACCTAATTTGGCCTGCACATATCTAAAATATATGTATCTGAGTGCTCCAGATAGCACACAAATACATGTATTTGGTGAAGTAAATATAGTATGGAAGGTACTTTTGAAAAGTAAAGTAAAGACACGTAATTAGATCCTAAACTAGTGAAATTTGTGTTGTTTTCTCTTGTTCTAATTGATTTAACGAGGCCATTAACCAATTTATCAATTAATGTGAGAACTAACACACTATAACAGCCCCATCATATCCAAGTTTTAACTGAAGCATGGATTGAAAAATCAAATAGGGATAAACTTGGCTCTTACACAAGATAAAGAAATGACATTTAAGTCTAACTCAATCCTTAAAACTAACTGAAGAAGGTTGAATTACCCAAAATCATACGAGCAAGTGATAATATGAAACTTTGACCCATTCTAATACTATAGTTGGTAGCTTCTATACACATCAATTCAATAATTTGTCTCCTCTCCCTAGCAACTATAAAATTAGATAATTCCGCAAATGTACATTTTATAACATTACATTGTATCTATGTGGTCAAGTTTTTAAATTTTCAGTTGCATAGCATATTAGTTCTGTATATTAGTGTTTAAAAATTCAATATACAATAGAGTAACTACATCAAATTTTCTTTAAATTTGGCAACAAAACTTACTTTAGCACTAAGTATATATGTGTTTAAATACCCCTCTTAACAACTTTAAAGTGATTTAAATACCCCTAAGAAGTGACGTGACAGAGAGAGTGGGTACACTTTCCTAAAAGTGCCTGAAAAAGAGAAAAAAGTTGAATTTATAAAATCGTACACATGATTTATTTTTTTATTGGTCAATATATAACTAATAGTTTTAATAGTTTTTCTTTATATATCAACTCTGTAAAAAATATTAAAATTTTCTTATTAAGAGGTAAATGAAATTTGTGGGTCTCCTTTTTAGTTTATTTTAAAAAAATTCTTTTTATTTTGTTGTCTTCCCCAATACACCTCTTTCTCCATTGAAATACCTTTTCCTACATCTCCATCCCCATCTCTATCCACTATTTTTATTTCACTAGTCCTTTAATAATCCATAAAATTCAACATCAATGTCATTTTATTGACGTTGATTTCACTCTGTATTATTGATATCAATTTCACAAATGTAAACTTTCTTAAATTCTGAGTGATCCATTTTGATTTTTCTATTATTTTATAATGCAAAAAATATGAATCTATATCCTTCTCTCTTTTTTTTAAAACTAAAGCGTGACCAAACTGATCACATTTTTATAATATAGAAAAATAAAAGAACAGAGCACAGCTCGTTCAATAAAAACAAAGGGAAATTCAAATCGGCAATGACCCAAAGACAAACTCATCTTCAACATTTCTAGATCCATTCAAATATTTCTCATAAAATTTATATTTTTTTGGATCAACCTTCATATACCGTCTTTATTTTTTTATTTAAGTTATCAAGAAAAAATTGACTTGCAAAAAAAATTATTATCCAAGAGGGCAAATTCGTGGGGAGGATTTGAAAAAGATAATGTCAATATTGTAGTAAATTTTCTTCTTTAAAGTTATTTTTAAAAAAATTGTTGAACAATGAAGACGAAGGAAGAAAAGTTTTGATGGTTGAAATGGTGAAGAGCAAAGAAGAAGAAAGAGAGGAAAGGGGGTATATATTTTTAAATTAATTAATTAATGTAATTACTTTTGAAAAGTGTTTAAGAAAAATGGTGAATAAGTAAAAAAAGAATTAATGATGTGGTGCCTATATGGTCATGATGTTGCGCTTACATGATTATGATATAGCAGGTGAGAGTGGTGTTATAATTTCAAGGTGATATTTAAATCACTTCAAAATTGTTAAGCGGGTATTTAAATGTCCGTATAATTAAAGTGTTAAAGTAAATTTTGTTGTCAAGTTCATGAGTGTTTCGATGTATTTTGTTAATATTATACACTCAATATATAATTTTATACAAAACTTTATCTTTTTACATTAATGTTCAAAAACTCGATATACAATATTATACCCCCAATATCTAACCACTATAAAAAATTATAAGAGGTGTTTATATATTCATATACGCTATTATACAATATTCTATAATATTATATATAAAATTATAAAAAAGATGTTTATATACTTATATACGCTATTATACCTTATTAAATAAAAACTGACTTTGTCTTCTTCCTTGAATTCAATCATCAAATTCATCCAAAACACCTCAACTACACCAAATCATCCTAAATATCAAATCTAGGCTTCTCTATATATACTATTTTTTCTTAACAATTCCCACTCAAAACAGGGCTTATTTGCAAATACCCAATTTTCAAACAATTTTTTCTTGTCTATGACGTTTCTTCTTCATGTTCATGTTCTCGACTTCAAATCAATGAATAACTACTTTTTTCAATGTCAAACAACATTCTCCAACATATTCCATTCAACAAACTCCAAATTTTTAATGAAGGCACGTGAATTCATATGCAAACAAGTAATCAATCAATATGGCAGTGGGGCGAATTTATAGGTTAAAAATAAGGCACGTGAATTCGTGGTCTTTTTATAATATTATCGGATGACACTCATACTACAAAAATGTTAAATGATTCATGTAGTTGGATATATTGAGTTATTTACTTAAAAAATTAGAGATCAAATCTCACTTAATGTTTTTTTTGTGATGCATCTACATTTTATAAGTCAAGATTGCCTCTAACCTCAGTATCAAACTATAAAATTTATGTTACACTCGAAATCAAGGAGAAAAAAGGTATTACATAGTGAAAAGATAATTATGGGATAAAAGGATAGAAGAAGAGGAACATGGCAATGCGAAGCATGAAATAAACAAAGATGATACTTAGGTAACAAAAGCAATAAAATGGAATCATCTTGCCTTATTAATAAGAGTACTTAAAACCTTGAAATGAAGAAAATAATAGAAAGGCATGTATATGTGATCTAGTAAAATAATATGGGGTAGGATGGAGTCGAGGTGAGGATTAAGGGTGGCGGAGATTGGAATGGTCAAGAAATAAAATTCGAGGGACTAGATAGATAAATACGATACAATGAACTTCAAACGTCACTTCTAAATCTGTTTTTCTATTTCTATTAGAAAAATCAATTTTCTTATTTCAAAAAAAAAATATCACTTGAAATGATTGAACTTCATTTCAACTACCAGTAGCTTACAGCCATCCAATAGTAAATGAATTGTTTTCATTAGTGGTAGGTGCACTTTAGATCAGAAAATCATATATCCAAAGCACTTTGATCCCAAGAAGGCTAGGGACTTCAACCCAGTCCACACAACATAAGGAAAAAGATAAAAGGATAATAAACATTTTTTTGTCTATAATTAGTTTGGGGAACTTTCGCAAATAACCACTATAATAAACTTAATTATGTTTAATAGCTATAGTTTGCATATTTACGGGTTGCAGCTACACTTTAAACTTCCTCGTTTATATAATTTGTGGATTTGCATAATTCTCAGGTTTGTATAATTCACGGGTACATTTGTATAATTTAGTTATTTTTGTATAAACCCGAAATAATGAATTTATACAATTACAAACATCAGAAGTGTATACACTTATTGTAACGACCTGATTCAATCGTTACAAAAAAGCCAATGGAGAAAGAATTGAACCAGAAAAACTTTTGAGTAGTAACTTGAGATTTCCTAGCCTAGTTCAGATTTGGACAAAATCGGAGTTAGTGAGGTCTAGGGAAATCTGGTAACAAATGAGAGATCTAATTATGATTTTGATCAGATGACTAGATAGTTAAGACGTTAAGGAACCCGTACGACTTTATAGAATCGAATTCGGGTGAGTAGAACTCCCGAAACTGATCTTAGCGTGAACAGGTATTTTCTGAGTGTCATGGGATGAAGGTGTGTTGTGAAATGGGGGTTTAAAACTCTTAATTTAGCTCTCTGTTTCCGTGCAAACCGCTAAGGTAAGATTATTCCCACCAGGGCGGGGACGCTGTGGAGGGGTGAGGACCATTGTGGCGGGACAGTCGCGATTTAAGTCAAAAATAAACCTCAAAAATATTGTATTCTGCAAGTTTCGACTTTGAGAGCTAAGTGATATATCGTGAGTTTACGGTATTTTTAATACATTTCACTTAAGAGTTGAGTGTGTCTAGGGCCATTTTGAAAAGGTATTAATATATTTTTATCATGTTTGCAGGAAATAAGTTCGGACGTGGAAATTGAGAGACACAACTGAAGAATGTGCAGAAAAGGGCATCTACGGACGTGAACTACTGACCGTAAGTCCAGTCACGCCTCGTAGATGGTAGACGTAGATAGGCAGGAAAGGTTGAAGGAAAATCAGAGAATTCTTGACCAAGTGTGGAACCACAGTTGCAAACGACGGACCGTAGGTCGACCTACGAGCCGTCCTGCAAGTCTGTCAAATGATTCAGAGAAGGGGTTCCAGTACCTAATTTTTAAGATTCTAAGTATGGAGCTATAGAGGAGGATCCACGGACCGTGGATTGAACCACGGTCCGTACTGTTGATCCATCGATTACGTCAGAAATGAAGATTTGTAAAGTTGGAAAATTTGCCTAAGTCCTGAACCACGGAAGGGACCTACGGACCGTAGGTCAATCCACGGTCCGTAGGTCAGTGTCGTAGAACAAAACCGCGTCCTGAAATATTAATTCCTTATTTCATTTCCTTTTTAGTTGGAACTTGTTTTTTTTATATATAGGACATGTAAACCTCATTTATGGTGGTTAGACTTCATTACTTTTATTCTAGTTTTTGGCTTTGGAGATTAACTTGCAATTTTAGTAATTCTTGATTTCTTAAGTTCGTTTTGAAGATTGTTACTTTGAAATTCAAGTTGAGATTCTAGGTTTATTCTTCTCATTACATAAGTTCATGACTTCTTCATCTAAAAATATGAATTGTGTTCTTGCTACTATGGGTAATTAAATCCACAACTAGCATTGTGGGAACCATGAACGATTAACAAAGTATGAATAGTAACTAAGTAATTCTTGAATAGTGTTATTACATGCATTGATAATTTTTTCGTTTAGAAGTCTTTTTAGCGGTTGCAAACGTTAGAACTCGCCTTGTTGCTACTTGCCGGACCAAGGAGGTAGTTAATAAGAAAAGAATTATCAACATAAATTATAGTGTGATACTATCTAATAGTCTAATGTCAATTGGTGCGAGGGTGAAAACTAAGTCATACATCAATGTGATGTCTAATATGAGGTAAATGTAAGGGTTAGTAAATTATACACACGTAGCCGGACCAAGGTGCAGGGTGAAATTCTCTAGTTGCCGGACCAAGGAATTAGAGATACCTAACTTATCACTTTGCATGTAATACACTAGGAAAGGATTACTATTACTAGGATTACCGCATTATGAGCTTATGGGGAACACGTACACCCTAGTTTCTCTCTCATCTTGATAACGACTAAAGTTTGAATCTTGCTCACTGATTGTTCACATAATTTCTAGAATTTGTTTCACAAATCCCCCCCCCCCTTTAATTACTTGTTTCGGAAGTACATTGACTAAAATAATATAATTGTAAGTTAAGTTAAAGTCTAAGTCATATTCCTCGTGGGATCGACCCCAACCTCCAAGTTGGGTTCTTTACTTGATAATGATCGCTTATACTTCTTTAGGGAGGTGTAATTTGAGCGTATCAAATTTTGGCGCTGCTGCTGGAGAATAAGGCTTTTAGATTAAATTTAACTACATTATTAAACTTTAGTCAAATATTTCCTAATTTTACTTTTTCTTTTATTTTTGTTTCTCTCAGGTTCCTACTCTAGTGTATGCCAAGTACACGGAGTTAAGGTGAACCACTTACTCCTTACGATCCAGAATTGAACAGAACTTTGCAAAGAATGAATAATCAAGGAGTCCCAGTCAATCCTATCGGAGGAAATTTAGGTGATGGAGTTGGGTTGCAGCCTCCGAGGGTTGGTAATGAGAATAATCAGGTTCAAGCTGAGAATCTACTGGGAGATGCATTGAGGGTACAAGATCCACCTGGACCAAGATTGCGTGATAACTATAAGGTCAATTTTAATGTTGCTGAATCTGACGGACCTCTTGTTCTACCCTCTCTACCTCCGGGGCATACATTCGTGGTGACTAGCAGCTTGATGCAAATGCTTACAGCGAGGAGTTTGTTCTCTGGTTTGGCATCGGAGGATCCACATGCGCACATAAACAAGCTGAGGAGTGTTTGCAAAAGTAGTGTGGGTCGACCGGACTTGGACATGGATGTCATTGGATTGAGAGTATTCCCTCTATCATTGACCGGCGATGCTACTGTGTGGTTTACTGAGCTCCTTAATAACTCAATCTACACATGGAACCAATTAACTGAGGTGTTCCTGTCTATATACTTTCCCATGTCAAAGAAGCTGAACCACAAAGATAAACTCAACAGCTTTGTAGCACTACCTGGAGAGTCTATGAGTAGTTCTTGGGACAGGTTCACTACTTTCATAAGAGGTATCCCGAATCACCGTATTGATGATGAATCGCTAAAAGAATACTTCTACCGAGGTCAGGATGACAATAGTAAGGCAGTGCTTGATACTATCGCTGGAAGTTCATATGGTGAGTGCACTTTTGAGCAGATTGTAGAGAAACTTGAGTAGATTTCCTGAAATAATAAAGCGTGGAGCACTAGAAAGTCAGATACTGGGAGAAACACATTTGCAGTCCAAGCTACAACTAACCAATCTACCGATGATATTCGTGAGGAGATGGCTCAGATGAGGACCGAACTGGGGTTGGTGTTGAAGCATGTAAGCGGAGATACTGAATAGGTAAATGATGTAAATTATTTGACTAGAAATCCACCACCGGTTGAGGAATGTTACTAGAGGAGGATACTTATGTGGTGAATGATCAGACGGGGTTTTTTTTAGCCAACGCCCAAGGTTCCAATACGGATAATTGGCGCAAGGTTGAAACTATGGCAACTATAACCGAGAGGGTCAATATGTCCGGGATGGGAACTACAATCACAACAACAACTACAATCGGAACAACTATGGCAACAGAAACAGTCGGATTGGGCCTTATGTCCTTTCTCAAAATTGGGAATCTGGTAATAGGGAAGCTGGAGGTAATATGTCACGTATTGAGGATATAATGCAGAAGATGATGAAGAGGTTTGATGCGACTGATGAGAATGTGAAGAAGATGCGAAATGACTTTTCTGGTATTGGTCAAAAGGTTGATGCCCATGCAGTGTCGATCAAGCATCTTGAACTACAGATGACTCAGTGTTCTACTACAGTAAACCCACGTCAACCTGGCACACTTCCTAGCAACACCATCCAAAATCCAAAAACTGATGGCCATTGTATGACAATCACTACTCGAGGGGGTAAGCAGACCATTGATCCACCGATACCGTCTGGGGTTGAAGTTGAGGTTAGTAAAGATGATGATGTGATTAAGGTAAATGAAGAGTCCGAGAATGCAACAAATAAGGAAGCGGAGATAACTCAAAAAGTTGTTCCCATGCCTAGACCTCCACCTCTTTTCCCACAGAGGTTAGTGAAGAAGATTGAAGAAGGCAAATACCGCAGGTTTATTAGTATGTTGAAACAGCTTTCCATCAATGTGTCGTTGATAGAAGCTTTGGAGCAAATGCCTGGGTATGCGAAGTTTATGAAGGACTTGATAACTAAAAAATGGGCCGTGAGTTTTGAGGATGATGATAAATTGCAACATTGTAGTGCTATTGCTACAAGATCCCTTGTGCAGAAGAAGAAGGATCCTAGGGCCTTCACTATTCCTTGTACCATTGGGTTGCTACATTTTGCAAAGGCTTTGTGCGATTTTGTGCTAGTATCAATTTGATGTCATTGTCTATTTACAAAAAGTTAGATTTAGGGGATCCAAAACTGTGAAGAAACTTATTGGTGTGCTCCATGATGTACTAGTGAAAGTGGAGTTGTTTATCTTTCCGGCAGATTTTGTGATATTTGATTGTGATGTTGATTTTGAGGTTCCCATCATCCTTGGTAGACCATTTCTTGCCACTGGGCGCGCCTTGGTTGATATGGAAAAGGGGCATATGAAGTTTAGGTTGAACAATGAAGAGGCAACTTTCAATATCCCTAGGTCCATGAAGTAGAGTAGCGAGCTCAAATCGGTGTCTGTGGTGACGCATATTGTAGAGAGTGGTTCTGAGGTGTCTATTGAAGAGAGGTTGGGTGTTGATGCACTAGAAGCGGTAATGATGAACTTTGAGGGTGATGGTATTGAAGACTATGATGAATTAGTCGCCGCACTTGATAGGTTTGAATTTCGTTCAAAACCAAAGAGATTGGAGTTAGAGATGAAGAATTGCGACTCTCCACCTGCTAGACCGTCTGTTGAAGAGGCTCCAAAATTGGAGCTTAAGGCTCTACCATCACATTGGAAGTATGTATTCTTGGGGAAATATGGTACTTTACCAATCATCATTGCGGCAGATTTGAATATGGCACAAGTTGAGGCATTGGTTTTTGTGTTGAAGAGGTTCAAGTGAGCTATTGGGTGGACTATTGCGGACATTATTGGGATTCCTCCTGGTATTTGTTCTCATAAAATTCAACTTATGCTGGATCACAAGCCTAGTATTGAGCACCAGAGAAGATTAAATCCGCCTATGCAAGAGGTAGTTAAGAAGGAAATCATCAAGTGGTTGGATGCTAGAGTTATTTATCCCATTGCAAATAGTAGTTGGGTGTGTCCTGTTCAGTGTGTGCCCAAGAAATGTGGGATTACTGTGGTACCTAATGAGAGAAACGAGCTTGTTTCGATGCGGCCCATGACTGGATGGAGAGTCTGCATGGACTACCGGAAATTGAATGCTTGGACAGAAAAAGACCATTTTTCTATGTCGTTCATGGATCAGATGTTGGACCGACTTGTGGGTAAGGGGTGACACTGTTTCCTTGATGATTATTCGGGCAACAATCAAATTTCTATAGCTCCGGAAGACCAAGAGAAGACCACCTTCACTTGCCTTTATGGGACTTTCGCATTCAATCGGATGCCATTTGGGTTGTGTAATGCTCCAGTGACCTTCCAGCGTTGTATGATGTCGATATTTTCTGATATGGTGGAGGACACTATTGAGGTATTTATGGATGATTTCTCTGTGGTAGGTGACTCTTTTGATCGTTGTCTGGATCATTTGGTTGAGGTGCTTAAACGGTGTGAAGAGTGCAATCTTGTGCTCAATTGGGAGTAGTGCCACTTCATGGTGAAAGAAGGAATAGTTTTGGGTCATCGAATCTCTGAGAAGGGTATTGAGGTTGATAGAGCGAAAGTTGAGGTAATAGAAAATGTTCCACCACCTATCTTTGTTAAAGGTGTTAGAAGTTTTCTTGGGCATGCAGGTTTCTATAGGAGGTTCATCAAGGATTCCTCCAAAATTGCACATCTATTGTGTAAATTGCTCGAAAAAGAGTATAAGTTTGATTTTAATGATGCTTGTCTGAGAGCATTTAGGGAGTTGAAAGAGAAGTTAGTTACTGCACATATCATTATTTCACCGAATAGGGGACAACTGTTTGAGCAAATGTGTGATGCGAGTGGAGTGGCGCTTGGTGTGGTATTGGGACAGAGGCGAGAGAAGATTCTTCATCATATTTACTATGCTATCAAAGCTCTAAATGTGGTTCAAAAGAACTATACAGTGACTGAATAGGAGTTTCTTGCAGTGGTTTTCGCATTCGAGAAATTTCGATCCTACTTGCTTGGTACTAAGGTCATAGTGCATACTGACATTCTGCAATGAGGTATTTGATGGTTAAGAATGATGCAAAATCGAGGTTGATTAGATGGGTGTTGTTGCTTCAAGAGTTCGACTTTGTGGTGAAAGATAGAAAGGGGACAGAAAATCAGATTGCCGATCACTTGTCTAGATTGGAGGAAGAAGCTATGCTCAAGCTTGGTGATAGGGCTGAAATTAATGATGTTTTTCCAGATGAACATGTATTGGCAGCTTCTCATGATCTGATTCATTGGTTTGCAGACTTTGCTAACTACTTGGCTAGTGATTTGGTGCCATCGAATTTGTCTTTTCACCAAAGGAAAAAGTTCATGCATGATGTGAAGAAGTTCTTTTGGGACGAGCCGTACTTGTATCGTAGTTGTGCTGATGGGATTATTCGTCGATGTGTTCCTGAGGTCGAGATGTTGAGTATACTAAAGGTGTGCCATTCATCGCCTATTGGTGGGCATCATAGTGGTATTCAGACTGCATATAAAATCTTGCAGTGTGGGTATTACTGGCCTACCATCCACCAAGATGCTCATGATTTCGCCAAGTCCTGTGACAGTTGCCAAAGAGAAGGAGGGATTTCAAAGAGGCAAGAACTTCCTATGAATCCTATATTAGTGATACAGTTGTTCGATGTATGGGCCATTGATTTTATGGGTCCATTTGTGAGTTCACATGGGATGAAGTATATTCTTGTTGCGGTTGATTATGTGTCGAAGTGGGTGGAAGCAATTGCGATTTCCAACAATGAAGCTAAAAGTGTCACCGCATTCTTGAAAAAGAATATCTTCTCCAGATTTCTTACACCTAGGGCGATTATCAGCGATGGAGGTTCCCACTTTTGTAATAAGTTGTTTAAGGCGCTACTTGAGAAATATGGCGTCCGCCACAATGTGTCCACTCCTTACCATCCGCAGTCTAGTGGGAAAGTTGAAGTGTCCAACAGAGAGATCAAGAAGATTTTGTCTAAGACTGTGAATGCTAATAGAACTGATTGGTCAAGGAAGTTTGATGATGCTCTATGGACCTATCGCACCGCATTCAAGACTCCCATAGGTATGTCTCCTTACCAACTTTTATATGGGAAGTCTTGTCATTTGCCGGTAGAGCTATAGCATAAGGCTATGTGGGTGCTAAAGAAGCTAAATTTGGATTAAGGTGCCGCACCAAATCAGAGAATGAGTGACTTGAATTAGCTTGATGAGTTTCGCCTAAAATCTTATGAAAGTTCAGCCTTGTACAAGGAGAAGATAAAGAAATATCATGATCAAAGGATTGAAAAGCGAGAATTTGTTGTGGGTGATCTTGTGCTTCTATTCAACTCTAGGTTGCGCTTGTTTCTGGGCAAGCTCAAGTCCAAGTGGACCAGACCATTCTTAGTCACGCAAGTGCTCCCACATGGAGCGGTGGAGCTTGAGAACAGTGAGGGAACAAGGTTTAAGGTAAATGGGCAACGGATCAAGATCTATTTGGGAAACGCAGAAAGTGTGCAAGAAGTTGTTGAGGCCTACTATCTTGATGAAGTCTGAGTAATCAAGAGGTTTGCGTTGTGCCGCGATGTTTAATCAAGCGCTGCTTGGGAGGCAATCCAAGATGTACAATCTAGCCAACCATAGGTTCTTCTTTTCGATTTAGTAGTTTTCTTTGTTTATTTGTTTGTTGTATTCCTTTAGATAGGTGCTTTATTTTGTTTTAGTGTTGGCTAGATATAGCATAGGGTCTGTGTCTAAAAAGTGTCCAGAAAATGTAAAAAGAAAGGCCTAATGGTTGCTACATCTGCAGGGGTGAAAAGCAAAAATCTGCAGAAAAGGTTTGTGCAGAGGTCTACGGACCTCATCGACTGTCCGTGGTTCATTCCACGGACCGTGAATGGCGTCCGTAGAACCCAGGTAAGACTTCTAAATTTCCTAAGTGTAAAACTGACCTACGGACCGTAGGTTGACCCACAGACCGTAGATAGGGTCTCATGGGCCCAAACCCTAGTTCTGCTTGACCCAACCCGGACCTCTTTTAAATAAAACCCCCCTTTTTCAAATCATTGCCCACTTCCCATTAATCTCTCCACATTCATCCTCCCATATAATTACCACCATTCCCCAATTAATCTCTCCACATCCATCCTCCCATGTTCCCAATTAACTCTCCTCTCTCCCAAATTCCTTCATTCCAAATTCCCTAAAGGTTTTGATATCCATTTTCGGTGCGAAAGGCAAGTTAGAAGTTGTTGGAAGTATAGAGTCATCACAGAATCACCTATTTCCTTTTCTTGTAAGGAACAATGGCCCCAAAGAAAGCTATAGCCGTCAAGGGTAGATAAAAATCAACGGCTCCTACCCGTCGGCTAATCGACGAGGATATTGATGTTGCGAAAGACACCGAATATGTCCCCCCACTAGAAGGACATCACCCAAAGCACCCCGGGCTACTCGGAATCAAGCCCAGAAGGTGGTCCTCGACGTAGTCACTGCCTCCCAGTCTGATGAGGAGGATACACTGATCGGGTCACCGGCTGGGTCTGCTTCCAGTTCTGAGTCCACCTCTACTGCAAGGTCTTCTTCTGGGTCCGCCACAGGCTTGAGTTCATATGGTCAGGCTACCTCGTCTGATGAGGCTACTAGTTCGGGGGAGGTTTAAGTGCCACAAAACAACGACGTTGCTCCGATTGCTGAGGAGCCCAATAGATGGTGCGTAGAGGGCCAATAGAAAATCTACAGGGATACCAAGATGTTGAATGCAAAAGAGAAGATAGATCGGCTAATCACAAATGAGCGCAGAGTTCTCACGCGGAGCCTACACACTGTACCCGACATCCACCGGCTCTTTCAACATCATAAGTGTGAGTGGATGGGCAAGGAACTAGAAACATATAGCGAGGAGATAGTGAGAGAGTTCTATGCTTCCTACGCAGCCACTCTTTGAGGCTCTTTTCAAAGAAATGCCAATCCCAGAGCCCAGACACCACTCAAGGCTACACAAGTGCGCAAGTTTTCTGTGGACATCTCTGAGAACACCATCCGCCAGTTCCTCTACAGCCCTAGCCCTGGCCACACATGGGAACTCAACATGAATGAATTTGACTATAGATGGGACATCGTGCGGGGTGCGGAGTTCCAGCGGAGTGCCAAGAAAGGGGAGATTGTATTACACTAGCTGGCTAGTTATATTGCTATTGACGGAGAGCGAGTCGAGTAGATCACCACTCCAGCCTTAAGCATCAAGAAGGCCGCTCTCACATTTGTGGCTAAGTTTTTCTAGTTGTTGGTACGGAATTGGGTTTCTCCTATGAAGACTGATAATGCACTCACTTGGCACCGTGCGATTATGGTAGCATCATTGGTTGTGGGGTTCGAGATTGATTTTGCCCGTATGATCATTTCAGAAATTCATGAGAGGGCTTTCAAAACCTCCACAACTTACCCTTTTCCTTGCCTCATCTTTCAGTTATGCAGGGACTCTAGAGTGCCAATCTGGCATTGTGACAAGTTGATCCGGGCAACAGGGACCCTGGATATAGGCCTGATTTGGGATGAGGTTAATGTGGCGGCACCACGCCGAGAGCCACAGGTCGATGTACCCTATTTAGGAGCAGATTTAGTAGATGATGTGGAACAGAAGCAGGGTGATGACCCTGCCCCTCCAGCCCACACTGATGATGCCCCTACCTCCCTATCTCAAGTCGCTAGTGGAACCCCTAGCTCGTCCAGAGTCACCCCACCTTCAGGAGCAGCTATGGTGCCATTGGCTCGTGTTCAAAAATTGGAGGCTAAGATGGCCACACTGCTTCATCATGTGAAGCCATGGATGCAGAAGTCTATTGCAGAGTTCGAGGTTAGAATGTACTGGAGGATGGAGATCATGATAGACCAGAAGGTCCATACCGTTCATAAGCACCTGAATGCCTTCGAATTGAGAGTCCTCGCACGACCAGCCCCATCTTAGATCTCTCCTCTATCTGTACCGAGTTGGACAATCTCTGAGCCGAACTTGATGCCATCATAGCCTCTCCCACAAATTAGCCAAAGTCTTCACCTACTGCATTGGCTGATGACACCGTGCTTGATACCTTATTCAACGATGACATAGTACAGTCTGAGCCCACCCATGCTCAAGGGAAGAGGCACCGCTCTAGTCACGTTTCTGGCACCATTGAGGATGCTGGAGCTGGAAAGACGGAACGCCAGCAAAATGAGTAGTCTAGTAGAACCTCCATTGTAGATGAGGAGTTGCGCCAGCAGAGGTCTCGTGAGAGTATTATTGGAGCCTCAAGTTCTAGACCTACCACTGAGGCCATACCTGCCGTGGGAGACGATGTTAGAACCACTAATGGTGCAGTTAGAGTGACTGATAGCACTACTGATGGTACTGTGATAGATGATGTGGGCACTACTTAGGGTGACCCAAGTGTTGTTCGAGCAGGCTCCGGGAAACTGGCCTCACCCGCTTGTTGAGGTCTTCGGCGCATTCACGCCACAGGCTTGCTTCACCTTCACCCTACTCTTTATTGCTTATTTTTGTCCATTGGGGACAACTGCACTCTATTTTGTTAGGGGTGGGGTAAATGGATTGTGAGTGATAATGTGAAGTTTGAGTAACCCAACTCATAATCCTCTCGTGGGGTTTTCTTGCCTGTGTTCTTTCTCTCAAGAGACTGCTTAATTTCTGTTGAACCGGCATGTGTTAGGATTGTTTGTGTAGAAGCATGAGAGAGAATGAAGCATGATGGCATAATTAAGAAAGAAAAATGATACCGGTCCAAAATTTATGACATGTGCTAAATTTGTAGGCTAAAATGAGTTAACTGTGTTGGCTCTGAGTATGACATGATAAAGAACCAACTTGATCTCATGACTTAAGCTACAACTTGAACTGGGTAATCTGATAATCTAATAATGGAACTATGTGCCAAGAGTGTGTGTGAATGGATGATTGTTCAGACAGTTTTGTGCCAATCTAGAACTTGCCCCGTTGGTCCTGCTAGGATAATCTAGGCTAGAAGTTAGGAAGTGATCATAGGCTATTGTTCAAATTAGTCCACTTAAGCCTAAAATGATCTAACCAAATCGTAGCATTATTCCCTTTTGATCCAAATATTTGAGCCTAAAAATTGACCAATTCTTTTGATTCACCTAACTCACATTCCCTTAAAAACATTGTCTTGGCCCCGGTCCCTCCTTGGACATGTACACCTTGACTTAGGAAAAAAGTCTAAGTTGAGGGTGGCTAAGACCAAAAGTTACCTTGATGTTGGCCCTGGTCCGACATCGGACATTGTGCACCTCAACTAATGCAAAATGCATAAGTTAAGGGTGGCTATGAAAAAGGAAACCAAATGAAAAAAAAGGGTATGAAAAGATTTTAGTGTTGAAAAGATAAAAAGTATGAAAGAGGATGTGAATTTGTGCAAAAGAAAGTGAAAGAAAAAAAAGAAAGTGAAAAATTAGAAGAAAAAGAAAAAGGTCAAAAGTCACATCCATGTTGCAAAGAAACAAGGGAAAGAAAGCTAGATGAAAATTTGCAAAAAGTAGGTCAAGGAAGAGGTAAATAGCCAATGTAATGTCAAGGAGGGCAGAAAGTCACTAAAAACTACCTAAATGTACCACACCTGACCCCGATCATACGTTACAAGCTAAAAAAAGTCCTATAGTGATTCTAGCAACTAGTTTGGAGAGTCTAAGCAGTGAAAATAAGGGCAAGCCTATGGTATTGAGCACTAACTGTACTTGAAATTACTTCTGAGCGTGAGTGTTGAATGAATCTTTGTACTCAAAATTATATTCATTGTGTGAAAAAGGTATTTCTTTTGAAGTAAGGGCACTAGTTACATTGTCGAAAAGTTGGTACCTTGGTGATAGCAAAAAAAGTGTATGTTGTGTGTTGATTGGTCAATATTTATCATATTTTGATCCGTATGAGTTAGCTTGTTGAGTCTAAGAGAAAAGATTTGAACTCAAAAAGAGAGTCGGATAGAGAGCCATGTGATTGCTTGAGCTTGAATGCTTGCTTCTATACAAGTGTCGTTCAGAGTCTTAGTGCGTTGCTTGAAGACAAACAACGAATTTAAGTTGAGGGTGTTAATATATCGTGAGTTTACGGTATTTTTAATACATTTCACTTAAGAGTTGTGTGTCTAGGACTATTTTATATTGGTGTTAATGTATTTTTATCATGTTTGCAGGAAATAAGTTCGGATGTGGAAGGTGAGAGACACCACAGAAGAATGTGCAGAAAAGGGCATCTACGGACGTGAACTATGGACCGTAGGTCCAGTCATGCATCGTAGATGGTAGACGTAGATGGGCAGGCAAGGCTGAAGGAAAATCAGGGAATTCTTGACCAAGTGTGGAACCACAGTTGCAAACGACGGACCGTAGGTCGACCTACAGGTTGTCCTGCAAGTCCGTCAAATGATTTAGAGAGGGGGTTCTAGTACCTGATTTTGAAGATTCTAAGTATGGAGCTACGGAGGAGGATACATGGACCATGGATTGAACCATGGTCTATACTGTTGATCCGTCGATTGCGTCAGAGATGAAGATTTGTGAAGTTGGAAAATTTGCCCAAGTCCTGAACCATGGAAGGGACCTACGGACCGTAGGTCAATCCACGGTCCGTAGGTTAGTGTCGTAGATCAAAATCGCGTCCTGAAACATTCTTTTCTTATTTCGTTTCCTTTTTAGTTGAGACTTTTTTTATATATAGGGTATGTAAACCTCATTTTTGGGGATTTGGAGATTAACTTGCAATTTTAGTAATTCTTGATTTCCTAAGTTCGTTTTGAAGACTGTGACTTTGAAATTCAAGTTGAGATTTTGGGTTTATTCTTCTCATTATGTAAGTTCATGATTTATTTATCTAAATATATGAATTGTGTTCTTGCTACTCTGGGTAACTAAATCCACAACTAGCGTTGTGGGAACCATGAGTGATTAACAAAGTATGAATAGTAACTAAATAATTCTTGAATAATGCTATTGAATACATTGATAATTCTTTCGTTTAGAAGTCTTTTTAGCGATTGCAAATGTTAGAACTCACCTTGTTGCTACTTACTGGACCAAGAAGGTTTATAAAGAAAAGAATTATCAACATAGATTTAGTGTGATACTATCTAATAGTCTAATGTTGATTGGTGCGAGGGTAAAAACTAAGTCATACATCAATGTGATGTCTAATATGAGGTAAAGGTAAGAGTTAGTAAATTATACAAACGTAGCCGGACCAAGGTGCGGGGTGAAATTCTCTAGTTGCCGGACCAAGGAATTAGAGATACCTAACTTATCACTTTGCATGTAATACACTAGGAAAGGATTGCTATTACTAGGATTACCGAGTTATGAGCTTATGGAGAAAATGTACACCCTAGTTTCTCTCTCATCATGATAATGACTAAATTTTGAATCTTGCTCACTGATTGTTCACATAATTTCCAGTATTTCTTTCACAAATCCCCCCCTTTAATTACTTGTTTCGGAAGTACGTTGACTAATATAATATAATTGTAAGTTAAGTTTAACTCTAAACTATATTCCTCATGGGATCGACCCCAACCTCCAAGTTGGGTTCTTTACTTGATAACGATCGCTTATACTTCTTTAGGGAGGTGTAATTTGACCGTATCACTAAGGAACGACCCCAAATATATTTTTGACAGTTTCCACCATTCTTGAGGCTAAATATAAGGTTTTCACTCCCCGAATCTATTTTTTTTTATCCGTAGAACTTGGTTTCTTGGGTGATACTTGTGGGGGAAGGGTTTTGGAACTGTTTGGATGGTGGGAAAAGCCCTAATCTGGGTATGGGGATCAAGGGTTTGGCCTAGGGTTGATAATGTTGATTATATTCTGGGTAATTAGGCCCCTTTTATTGATCCTTGCATTAATTGTATGTTTTTAGACCACGAACAAGCGGGAAGAATCCATAAAGGGAAGATTCAAGTGCCTTAGGGGATTCAAGCTTGGATTCGATGTAGGTGATGGTTGTGATTTCATGATTGTGTGATATATGTTTGTTCTTGCTTCATTATAATACGTGTATGTATGCGAATGTTGTATTATTGATCACTCTAATCGTAAATGAGGATAATTGAATAATTGTATGCCATGAATCACCTCTTGTTGTATGATTGTGAGAATATACATTCTGATTGTGGTTTATCGAATAGATCAGGTGTTACGTTCCAACACACTAACTTGGATCAGTTGCAACGTTTTGACATAAATATAGGATCGGTTGCCACGTTTCGTCATAAATATAGGATCGGTTGCCACATTTCGGTATAAACATTGGATCGGGTACCACAAACCGGTACACTAACAATTTGAGTTTAGGTTCCATGAAAGGACCATTGAATTGGGTTCCCAGAGAGGACCATTGAATTGTGTTATGTATCAACTTGTGTTGATTACGTTCATAGCTAATGGTTATTGAGGTTGAAAGACTGTTTGTTGCTCTAAAATAATAACCAATGTGTATTATTGAGAATGTGGAATGCTATATTGATCCTGAAAAGATGACTAATATTGTATATATTCGGTATATGCATGTTTATAATGTTGTGGCTACTTGCATGTGTTTCTCTTTTTGGGATAGCCGCGTGATCCTTCTAGTACACTGTGGTTGTGTACTGATATTGCACTTGATTGTTCTTTGATGAGTACATGGCATCTTCATATGACTATTGATAGACCTCAGCTAGGTGACTATTGAGCGTGACCGGATTCAAGAGTGAGCCAGTTCTTTTAGGCTGCCATGAATCTTTCTTGTTTAAGTCCACTCTTTTTTGGATTCAGACTATTTGTTTAAGGTGTTTGTTTAGTTTCGGGGTTGTACCCCTTGTTCTTAGACTTGTCGTTAGTAGAGTTTTGGTAAGATGACTTTAAGGTTCTAGGGGTTGTTCTTCCGCATTTGTTTGGTTAGTTAGTTATTTAAACCTTTGGAGTTTATGGAAACTCCGTATTTTTAGGCCATTTAAACCTGCTTCTGTTTCTTTAAATGCATAGTTCTTGGTTAAGTTTCTTAGTTGGGTTGTAGTATCGGTTTTCCCACCGGAGGGTTAGTGTGGGTGACAATCACGATGGTATGGTCATAACAAAGTTGGTATCAGAGCCCTAGGTTCGTTGATCTCATTTTACCAAAACAAGTCTAGTAGAGTCTTGCGGAAGGGTACAAAGACGTCCGTACTTTTCTTCGAGAGGCTATAAGACTTTAGGAAAAACTTACTTCTTTCTACTCGTTCATGCTATGACTTGAATCCAATTGGTATCTGGGTGATAAAAAATGGTATTTTTCCTTCTTCACTCTATGGTCTGAACTAGGGCAACAACAGTGGTAACACCATCACTATCAAGAAAGGATGTGTATAGACTACCGATAGTTGTATAGGGTCATTATTCAAAACAAATATCCACTACCTTGGATAAATGATTTGACCAGTTGCAGGGTGCATTAGTTTACATTTTTCTCTTGTACTGGGAGACCGGTAATGGTCATCTATGGAACAAACTAATTTAGAAATTGGGCTTGTATGTGAGTTGTAACTTGAAAACTGTGAATGTGTGTTCCTTGTTGCTTGAATTAACTATGAATGTGGAAGTTGTATTTGCTTGGACGTGATGATATGATCATGTGCGCAATAAGTGTGGGTCTGATTTTTTATATGTGCAATATGCTAGCTGAATTGTTTGAAACTATGCAAGTTGTAACTATTGAGTATGGTGAAACTTGTTGTGAAAAGAAGGTCACGACTAAGTTCGATGCAAGGGTCTAGATAATGTATGAGGTGATTCGTAAGAAAGATCTGGACATGTCTTGCACTTGAGTAATAATCGAATGAGTGTTTGGGTGTATCCTGGGGATGTGTGGGTTATGGTGTTAAATTAATGAGAATGAGTTGGATTATGTATAGTTGGATTGACTCGGGATAGACAATAGTTTTCCTAGTTCAGAGGATTATCCTAAATTGCTCAGTAAAGCTAAAACCCGTTGGGAGATTTAGAAAAGATAAAAACTCCAGAAAAACTTATTGTCTGGGTACTGTTTCCATCTGAGCCACTAGGGCACAATTTTTTCCGCCAGCGCGAGGTCATCAAAGCGGAAATTCCCCACCAGAGCGGGACAGGGTGAGACGAACCTCAACCATGTCTCCTATGTTTTTCCCAAGGCTCCTTATAAAACCTGAATCAAATCCGAACTAACCCCGACAATCCAATCAGTGTTCAGCAATCGAGGATAGACTATAAAACCTTGTAATAAATTGAATGCTGTAAACAAACGGCAGAAAATTTGGCATCTATGTTATTACAAAAACAAAAGGGGTGTGTGAAATTTTCTAAGTGTGAATTTTGGTTGACTTCGATAGCCTTTTTGGGGCATGTAGTTTCAAGGGAATGGGTAATGGTAGATCCCTAAAAGATTGAAGCACTCAGGAATTGGGTCCGACTTAGTTCTGTGACTGAAATTAAGAGTTTTGTGGGGCTCGCTAGCTACTATCATCGCTTGTGAATGGATTAAGGTCAGATCTGTAGAGTCAAGTTTATAGGTGACAGCATTCAAGAAGTTTTGGTAAGGGACGATTAGATAATGAACATCATTACTTTGGAAAATGCATTTAGTATTGTTGTCATAACATGTATGGGTTGTTTAGAGAATGATGAAATTAAGTTATGTCATTTGAGGTTCGAAGTTATACTATGATTTCATGGATTGTTTGTATATCAAGAAGAGGTCAAGATACGTCTGCTCCAATTACAGCGAGGTTTACTTGGTTAAGTTATTAAGTGTGTTACAATTGTGGAGAACTTGGGAATATGAGGAGAAAATCAGCGAGGTCGTGGAGGCCGGGGAAATGGTAATGCGGGTAGAGAAGTAGTGCATCCAAGCAAGGAGGTTGCCCGTGAAGATGACAGGGCTCAATTTTATGCCTTTCCGGTCAAAACCAAGGCTGAGGGTCTAATACAGTGATCACAAGAACTATTATGGCTAATGTGTTGTTTGATTTGGGTTCTACTTATTATTATTTGTTTGTGCGATTTACCTCTGAATTTGATATGATTTGTGATATACTTGATGCCCCCATTCATGTTTCTACCCCAGTTGAAGAGTCAGTCATAGTCAACCATGTATATCGTTTTGTCCTATTATGTTTATGGATTTTTAAATTTGGGTTGATTTGGTTATGCTGGATATGACTGACTTGGTATAATCTTAGGCATGACTTGGTTGTCCCCATATTATGTTGTGCTTAATGGTAATGCCAAGTCGGTAACTCTAGAGATCCCGGGTAGGGAAAGGTTAGAGTGGGAAGGGGGTACAAGCCTAAGTCAGCTAGGGTCATATATATCGTGCGGGGTAGGAAACTGGTGGGGCAGGATTGTTTGGCGTCATTGTCCCCATATTATGTTGTGCTTAATGGTAATGCCAAGTCGGTAACTCTAGAGATCCCGGGTAGGGAAAGGTTAGAGTGGGAAGGGGGTACAAGCCTAAGTCAGCTAGGGTCATATATATCGTGCGGGGTAGGAAACTGGTGGGGCAGGATTGTTTGGCGTCATTGTCCCCATATTATGTTGTGCTTAATGGTAATGCCAAGTCGGTAACTCTAGAGATCCCGGGTAGGGAAAGGTTAGAGTGGGAAGGGGGTACAAGCCTAAGTCAGCTAGGGTCATATATATCGTGCGGGGTAGGAAACTGGTGGGGCAGGATTGTTTGGCGTCATTGTCCCCATATTATGTTGTGCTTAATGGTAATGCCAAGTCGGTAACTCTAGAGATCCCGGGTAGGGAAAGGTTAGAGTGGGAAGGGGGTACAAGCCTAAGTCAGCTAGGGTCATATATATCGTGCGGGGTAGGAAACTGGTGGGGCAGGATTGTTTGGCG